>JAPMLY010001004.1:53590-72901 GCA_026401115.1 Tetraselmis chui
TGGCGTGTGTGGATGAGAGGATTTCTGAGCGGGAGCCTAGTCATTTGACGAAGTGGTAGACCTCTTCCTGAAAAGTGCGGTGTGTGTGGTTGGGACGGAAGAGATGGTAGAGGTGTCGGATGCGAGGGCCGAAGAGGGTTGTGACCGCTCGGCCGTCGGGGGTGCAAAGGATGGTGGTGTCGTGGCGGGTGGGGTGGGGTGGGTGTGAATGGTGAATGTGCTGGTGGGGAGCACAACAAGGTCTTGATTGATGGGGTCGTGGCTGAATGTGATAAGGGGATGCGTCCATGGGGTAGGGCCTGGGTTAGGCAAGATGGGTGTTGTGGTTGTGACGAAGCCGGAATTGAAGGCGGTGAGGGCGGTGGGGCCAAATGGGTCTCACTGACGGTGTCGTGGAGTTGGAGGCAAGGGGGGCACTTGACTTCGTGCTGGAGGGTGAGGTCGTGCCTCTGGCCGCGTTCGCACCAATCGCAGTGCCACGTGTCGGGACCCTGAGCGGGGCGGCAGTGGGAGTGGACGGCAAAGTGCGGGCACATGCTGCAAGTGGAAGTGGGGTATGTGTGGTGGGGGTCGTGGCAAGTAGAGCAGAGGGTGGGGGAGGTGGTGAGGAGACATACCGAGGTGGGGGTGGAGGAGAAGAGGCGGAAGCCGTGGTCGAGTTGTGGTTGGATATCCCATTCCGTGAGGTGTTCCGGGGCTCATTCAACCATGTACTGTGTCATGCCGTATTTGGTGTCTTTGTGTTTGGAAATGATGCGTGTGATGTCGCAGGGAGGGTAGTGGTGGTCCGAGGGTGGGGGGGGGTATTCCGCATCGATGTGTGTGGTGGGGGCTTGGGGAGGGGTGGTGTTGGTGCGAGGGGTTAGAATGCTGGGGGAGAGTGTGGCGGGGGAGCGGGGGTTGTGAGGCGTTGAGAGAGGAATCCATGAGGGGTGGATGGTGGTGGGGGGAGAGGCATGTTTGGTGGTGAGGTGTGTGGTGGGGGGGCGGTTGTGAATGGTGTCGAGTGGTTCGGTGAGGACCGCGGCGAAGAGACGGATGGGGACATAGAGTGGGTCGGCGGCCCTTTCGAGTATGGGTATGCATTTGCAAGATTCGGAGAGGATGGAGGAGCATGAGGCGCGGAGAAGGACGACCTGTGGCCATGTGGTAATGTGGTTTTGCCAGAGGGAGTTGAGGCGGGGGGGGGGGGGTAGTGTGAGTTCGGCGTGGTGTAAAGTCGCAGTATGCTTGTTGGTAAGTGTGTGGGTCGGTGATGTGGGTGGCTTTGTCGCGGAGTGAGACGAGGAGAGTGTCGTCTTGGCGGGTGAAGAGGGCACGGAGTGTGGTGGTGGTGGGGTTGGTGAGGGAGGGGGTGGGACATGGTGGATCATGGTGCCTGCGTCACGTTGGGCCCGGACTAGGCATCTGGGTGTGGTAGGGAGGTGCTGCGTGACATGATGGACTATGTGGGCCAATGGTTATATGTGGTGGAAATGGTGTGGATGTGTGTTCTTGCCATGTGGCCTATGTAGCAAGGGGTGTTCATAATTTTGTGTAGGTGACAGACCGTGAGGTGTGCGGCATGGGCTTTGAGGGAGGGGAGGCCGTAGCCGAGGTCGGATGTGGGGCGGTGGAGGGTTGTGCGGGGGAGGTTGCGCACCGAGGACACGGCGGAGCGGAGTGCCCGGCAGATTTGGCCTTCAGGCTTGAGCTGGGAGTCGCTAAAGAGGCCGAGCTGAAGGGTGAAGTGCTTGCCTATGAGGAGGCCGCGGACGACTCGTATTTTGCGGGATCATGTTAGCAGGGAAGTGGAAAGGGCGTGGATGAGGGAAGTGGTTGTGTTCTTTAGTTCTTGTCTGTGTACGGTGAAGGTGAGGGAGGTGTTGAGTTCGACACGTGGACTCGGTAGGTGTCCGAGGGGCCGATGGAGGGGATGGAAGAGGTGTGTGTTGATGGTGACGAAGTGGTGTTGTAGACGGGATGCAAGAAGTGTACGGTTGGCGAGGGAGAGGGCGTTGCCTTTACTTCATAGTGCGCCGATAATGCAGCATTTTTGAACGCTGATAGTCATACATGTGCAGGCGCTGAAGAGAGAAAACTTTGGGAGGTGGATGGTGATGTTGGTGGGTGAGCCCGTTGCGAGGCTGAGGTCGTCGGCGAAGCCTTGGCCAAGGTAGGTCGCCGTGGGTTCTGTGGGGTCCGCGTTAGTGGTGGGGGCGCCGGGGCGGTAGATCCGGCTACCGACACTGAGCTAGCGGAGGAATCGTTCGAGAAAGATAGTGAATAGGACGGGGGAGAGGGTGTCACCCTGGAGAGTGCCGCGGTTGATGCCGACGGAAGGGGTGGAGTCGTAGGGGGTGTGTTGTGAGATCCCCGTGGTGGGCATGATAATGAACACATCCGTACGTTGCAGTCCGGGGGAGTCTTGGCCCTACTACCTCGCAAGTAGTGGATGTACTGTGGGAGCCCGTTGCTCGGGCAGTACGGGGGTATATGTATGAGATATATTCCCAACGGGCACCGACTTTTAGGCGCGGTACTTATTGGACTTTCTGGACTACCGACTTTCTGGACACGTACTGGTTGCATGTGGTGGGCTCCCATGCTCCATACGCCACGAAGCCCGCGAGTTCGGCATGTACGAAGGTGAGCTGCTCGGGGGTAGCATCGAGGAGGGAGACGCCTTGGCTGAACGGGGATGGTGGGTGGCTGTTTAGGAAGGGAATCGTGACGCCATTCCGGATCTAATTCAAGTCTTGTCCGCTCGCGCCGATATCCTTCTATGCTCGCCAGTTTCGCCGCTCGCGATGACGCATGTAGTTGGAGTTTGGTGTGCATAAATCGGCACGGTGGGTTACCCCGTCATTCCTCCTTGCCGGCCTCGGTCTTCATGTGTGTCTTGTCGGTAGAGGGGAGGGGGCGGCCTCCCGTGCGGTTCTTAGGCTTGGCCTTGTTCTTGTCCGGCTTGTCGATGGGCTTGTCCGGTGTGTCTTGTCGAGGCTTGTCTGCCATGAACGGCTAAGCAACTTGCGCTTTTTGCAAACGTTGTGATGTTGACTTCGAGTCGTTTTTCTTCTAGGGCTGAGAGGAGTCCGTCGACGACGTTGCCTCCGTGGTCTGCCGCGATGGTGTCGAAGCAACATGAGTAGACAAGGCGCTCGGCGATTCGGTCTTCCCCGGTGAGGATCTTCTTGGCCTTGAAGCGCCTGATGTAGGGGAGTCGCGCTTCCCACGCCGCGGCCACTGCTTGATGTGTACGTATCGATGCGTCGGTAAGGGCGTAGGCGTAGGCATTCTCGGGTGGGGTAGAGGTGACCAAACGAATCGTTTCCATAGCAGTTTTGAGTGCCGCGTTAGTAGCGGACGTAAGCAGTCCATAGCAAAGCATGTGTCGATGCATGTCGCGCGAAGAAATTCTAGCGGTCTCACTAACAAATTTGTCAGCCTCGTCGTGTCGAGTGTTCCACAAGCACGGGGATATTGCGCGCCGTATGTGCGCGCCGGAAGCGTTAGGGGCGATGTACCGTCGGAGGTAACGCGTGTAATTGCGTAATTATAGCCATGTAATTCAAACCTCTATATTATCAACAATATGACCAAAAGTAAATGTACATAAATGCGGAGCATGCTATTCAGGAGAATTCTTACAAGAAAAAGAAGTGGAAGCCACAAAGGAAAATGGAGGAAAAACTACCCCACAAGCTATTCTGAATTGTCGATTTAATCATAATTATGAATATCCTTCAAGAATCGTCTATGCTGATGTGATAGTGGTTACACTTGACGTGTCTTTGATTCCGTTACTCTCTCCATGTCACTCTTGCCCTCTTCGCACCCCCCCTCTTTTCCATGTCCTCGTGTTTATAGTGCTCCGCCTAGTAATTCAAGTTGATATCATTCACTATATCATCTTTAGATGATTCATAGTTTTTATCTATCTCCTCCGAAATGATTACCGAGCTCCTTTACCCATCGCCATAGTTTTGAGGGTGATGTCCGTTGGGCGCTCCATCAGCTGAATGTATCTTGCCCTTCTTGGCACTCTAGGTTGCCTTAGAGAACCGATATGCGTTATGTAGTCGGCTGATGCTTTTGTGCACTTTCCTTGCGGTGATGGTCATATGTGATTCACTAATTGCGCTTACTTCTTTCATGTAAGGCTAAGCTTTACATCCCCGGTTCCCGATAAACGATGAATCATGGTCTTTAGGGTTTATAGGAGAGTGTTTTTGGGTGCTTCTGACTTTTTGTAGATTGTTTGTGATATTTGATGTATATAGGAGAGTTCCCCCGTCCCCCATCCCCCTCCTCCTCGGCGGCGCCTACGTTGCGCCCTTTGCATGTCCTTGGATCCTCTCCCTCCCTCTCCTCCCGGTTCGGGGATGCAGGGGGGTGGCTATGTTTGCTACGGGACCGGCATGCAGTGGCCGGCAGTGCTCCCCCGACTCCGTTATGCCCGGTCAACGGGCCTATGACCGGCCTCCGACTCTATCTCCCCGTGTCTAACCCTCTGCTTGTCCAACGTCTTCTCCCACCCCCGGTTGTGAGTTCGCTACTTGACGTAAGACGGGGGGTACCGGGCGAAGGGTACAACTGGCGCAAGGCGTCGATCGCGAGAGTTGGGCCTCGACCATGCCAAAGTCAACACCAACGAGAGCCATACGAGTGCGACGGAGCTTACCCGTTTTTACTTATTTTCGGGCTCGGCGGTGGGTAGCTCACCGACGGAGCTACACACGCTCATATCATAAACATACGCTAATCTCATAAACATACGCTAGTAAAGAACACGCTCCCCTCTCACCACGTCAAGCAAGACGACACCCGAGTACCACCCAATTAAAGGAGAGCGGGAAGCAAGCGGTAAGCCGTCATCCGGGGTGGTTAGACCTTAGTTGAAAGCGGGTGATGTCGGTGGAGTTTTCGAATTAAGCCCATAAACTCCCATGAAATCATTTGAACTACACACGTCGTTCTGAGCGCCACGCTTGAGCATTGCTCAAGCGCTCATACCAAGCTGCATAATACTCCGTGTTCCACATAACCGTATTTTGGGGGCTTTTTGGAGGGGGTTTGGAGGCGTGGGTGCCGTCTTCGATGCCCGAGGCTTGGTTTGCGGGTGTGTGAATAAAGCACGGAAGTTCACGCCGCATGCACGGGTAATGTTTTTGGAAAGCAAGTTAAAACGCACAGGACGTAGGTATGGATAAAGACTTCACGCTGTAAACATGCGATGGAGATTGGCTTAGGGGAAGGGCGAGGTTGAACTTGGCCGTTGGGGACGCATCACGTTGACGGTGGTATTTGGAATGCTTGGGTATATGCTTGTGCCAACCACACCCGCCCCACACGCGGCACGCGTCGGGAATTATGCTCGGAAATCACTAATAATAAATAATTGGTAAACATATATCAACAAACGTAGTACAAATCGCCTCATGAGGTGAGCCGAGTTCGACTGGTGTTGCTTGTCAATGCGGCTCATGTTTGCCGGAATAGCTCGTGAATACAAGTAATTCAAATTAAATTCGTTTGTGGGTGTTTGAACTCCGGCATACCTGCGCTTCCAACGGTACATGTTTCAAAATGTTGAGATCATATTTGAGTAAGTTGTGATCGCTTGTACATTGTGGCCGAAAGTAACTTGCCCTTGGGTTGTGCGCACATCGGCGGTAAGTCTACATACGCGATTTCGTGCGTTTCCCCCACAGCAGCCTGCTCACCACCTCCTCCCTCTGTCGCTTGTGCACTATATTTGCGCGACCGTCGCATTAGCGGCGTTGTGCGTCTGTTACTCTTTCGTCTAACTGGCACGGCGATTGTTTAAAAGAGCGTGCCGCAGGGGTGCGGGCGCGATAACCCCAAGTACACAAGCCCGGCAGTGCTAGAATTCGCCCCCCGTGGTTGTCGGCGCATTCCATATTGGGCGCCAAAGCATTGCCTAGGATTTCAGGAGATTTGTCAATAAAATCGACGCATGGTTGCTTTTGTAACTTGCGAAGGTGGGAAATCTTGTCCGTACTTTTGTGGAGGAGTATTGTAAAGTTTCGCATACTATCCTTTGCGCTGGTAAGTATTGCTTTTTGGATGATATAACGAAATTGCTAAACAGAACAAGAAAGCACGCGGAAGATCCGTGGGGATGGAGCGATGTCCGTGAAAACTTCGCAACTACGCGAGGCTGTCCGAGGAGAGCACATGAATAAGTACGGCATGGTGTAAATCCACGGATTTCAAGGTGTATCATTGTTGTAACTTGGTCAGGTTCATGCACAAAAAAGCATGTGCTAGTACCTGTTGGTCTGCAAGATTATTCACCGCAGAATCTCAATAGCGAGCATCTGCGAATTAACGAGAGTGTCAGGGTGCGAATGCATAGCATGACGTCATAACAAGGTGACCACGTGATTCCTCCTGCCACTTGCCGCCTTGACTAGATCATATGTGCTGATATGCGCAACGTGCACACAGGTTACCAAGTGCATGAAACACCATAGCATGGTTTATAATTGTTGGATATTTTAATAAGGGGGGCAGTGCAAAATAGGCACAGAGCCTGAGCCATACAAATGAGGAACCAAATAAAAAGCACAATGAATTCGATAGTGAGCGAACAGAAGGTTGCTGAGTCGACTCCCGATAGCGTTCCTCTCCCGCTATGACTGTGTGCGACGTTTCAACACAGAATAGACGCTTATTTGAATGTGACCTTAACTGCCGTAGCTTTATTTTGCACACATTTCCGTATTATGTCGTAAATCACATTTTTTGCATAGCTCCCCCCTATTCTAACGGCCCAGCCTCGAGGGCTCCCCTGGTAAGTTTTTTTGAAAACTTCCACCCGATGCCCATGCCTTTGACAGCGCCGCCCGCCCCGCTTCAGCCTGCGCAATCAACTCCACCCTGTCCTCGCGGCTGCAGGATGGCTCATCTGTAACAATCTCCAGCGCCACCCTCACTGCGTCCTTACCCTTCCGCAACCTCTGCCACGAGCCACCCGCATGCAGCGACGGAGTGAGCATCATGGACTCATCGGCATGTACAGATGATTCCTCATCCCCATCGGAACGGCCCCGATTGCCGACCCTTCCGCCGGTGCTGGATCGCATCAGCTCGGGCGACTTGGCGACGGCGGCCTTGCCCCTAGAAGAGGGGCCAATGTAAACGCTAGACGCTGCAGATCGAGCGACGGTATAGCTCATGCCACCACTACGCGAGCCATGAGACTTTCGAAACTTCCCCCTGACAGCCCTCCATACCTGCGCAGCATTGAAGCTCGACTTCTGCTCCAGCGTATGCTTCAATGTCACGTGCTGCTCGAACAGCAGCGCCTTCCATTCCTGCAAATTCTCCCCCGTCGCCGCCTCCATCTCCAACACCAGCGAGATCAGCTCCTGCTGCCCCTCCACAGGCCGGTGGGTGAGCATCGGGATGAGCGCGCGCACCATATCTCCCGGATGTTGGCAGTGGAGGTAGGAACACAGCTCCTCGAACTCTTCGATGGCCTGCCTCCCCTGCTCACCCGTCATCCTCAGCCCCGGGCGGCAGCCACGCAGCCAAAACGGCACCACCTCCCCCGCATGAAACCGCACCCGTAGCTCCTCCATCCACTCCTGCTCCCGCATAGTGGAGCTACGCCGCAGCTCGCGCCCGCCCTCACTTTGCGTGATGATGCGAAGCTTGGACGCCACGCAAAATTCTTGGCACGTCCATGCGCGCTGGTGGTATCGTGAGCCCTCGTCCTCCAGGCCACGAATGACCAGGGTGGATCCAGCTGAGGCGTACACCGTCATCATGCGAGCGAGCAGAGTATACTTCAGCTTGCACTCGTGCTGAGGAACAGACAGACGGTCGAGCCACACGTAGCGGCAGGAGGAGCGGTTGATGACGGTCAGCAGCTCGTGCATCTGAAACGCGCTCATGTTAATGCTGGCGCAGACGGCGATCTGAGCCTCCTCGGGCTGCCAACGGTAGCTCACAGCGAGCGTCTGCTGCATTGTGGTCAGGGTGGCGCGATAGCGGGGGAGGGTCCGGCTGAAGGTGTGGCCTGAAAGTGCGGCCTCGAGAGCCTTCCTCAGTGCAGTGGCTCGAACCACGAGCCCAAACCCAGGGCTGTGTTCCAGGTCCTCAAAAGTGGCAGTGCGCTCGTACATGGCTAGCATCGCCAGGAAGGCAACCATCCTGCATGCGGACACCACCACCGCGATCCACACTGGTGTCCCCGTCCAGAACCGACGCCTGCCCCACAGCACCGTCTGCGCTGCAATCAGCGCGTCCAGCATGACATCGGCGCTGCTGCCCCTTCTGTCGGTCATTGAGGACAGCTGCTGCTCAAGCTGACTCTCGCGAGGCTCTCGCGAGCAACGAAATGAGCGTAGCCGAGCCGATAGAAACCGCGCCACATCCTGGGGAAGCATGATATACCATATCATCCACGCATGGTAGACCAGCGCCAGTAACTGGATCAGGAATAAAATGCACACCTCGACGGAGCCGTAAGTGTTGTTTATCAGGCGCAGCTGTCTGTGAACGACCTGATACACCTGAAGGAGGAGGCTAATGAATGAGAGGTACGGGGTCCAAGCGAGTCGCTTCACCCGCACCTCCCCCGTCTTATGCGCTGCCATGAGCGCTGTGCGCCCCCACGAGCAGTCGGGTGTGATGAGGAAGAGTAGGCAGATGAGGACGTTGAAGTTGCTGTTTATCATAACCGCCAGGTTGCTGAATGAGCTACTGATGTGACACACCTGGCTGTCTCCACAAATACCCATCACGGTGGCGTTACTCGGAATGGCTCGGTACTCAGGCACCTGCACCATCAGCTCAGCCGTGACTATCACGCAGCTGAAGGGTATGAGGAATAGACCCACCACAGTGTTACCCGTACGCAGCGAGGACACGGTTTCCCGGAATAGGTCCGGCGAGGCGGCGGAGACCCAGGAGCCGGGCGAAACTCCGCGTGGGGTGCCGCGTCGTGGGCACGAGGTTTTGGCTTTGGTGTGTGCGTATTGTAGTCGAGCCACGCGCCATAGCTTTCGCATCACTAGCGCGGCGCCGCTGACATAGGCGCTACCGATTGACAAAGTGGCGATTCGACTCGACACATTGTATTCCGTCGCACAGTCCCCCGCCAGCAGGGCCGCAGCGGCTCCGAATCTCCGGAGAGAGCAAGGCGATAGGGAAGCCAGCAGCAGGTTGGCCGCTGCAGCGAGGGTCTGCGCAATCAAAATTCCGGCAAAAACAAGCCGCACCACCGGCCATCGCAGTCGAGGAAGCCCTCTCGGCGGCACGCCATGTGGGACCACCGCAGTGACGAGGTCGGAGCGGCTGGGGCCGCGTGTGTACGTGCCGGCCCCAAGAAAAGTCTCCCGTACCTCCGGCGGCATCCCGTCCCTGTTCGCCTATTCTCGACACCCTAGTTGCCACAGGAGTGTAGGCTGGCTTCCTGCCATGGTCAGGGGTAGAGTGAGGTAGTGCCCGTTTTACAATGTCTGTTGTTGATATAGTAATAGAGAATTAGTTACGGAAAGGCCCGAGGAATAGAACGGGTGCTGATCGGGCTTCATCATTGCGTCACTTTACAGCAACCATGTCAGGAGACAAAGCGTCGAAACAGAACAAATCCGGGATGGGTCGCAAGCAAATGGTACTCACCGACATACCATCGATGTGTTAGCGATGCCACTGGTAAGGGCGTCGCGGTTGAGTGTTTGGCTTGCTTCGGCCTTTGCTGCTTTCAGCGTCTGCCGAGCCGCCGTCAAGCGAGGGTGAAGTCGTGTGTCGTCCTCACTCTTGAGGTGATTGCTCATGCCTGTGTCTTTCTTGATCATTCAGTACGGCAGACATTCGACAACAACCATAAGGTACTATTCTTTGCTTCATTTCTTTGCTGGTGTTTTTTGTTTACAAGAAGAACCAAATGAGCACGGACAGGGAAAGTGGGACAGGGTTGCTTGGCTAGTGGAATTTATATATTTATTTTTAAGAATAAGTTAAAGTTGATTACACTATTTATTATTTGCTAGTGGATTCCACTACTTTCTTTGTAATAAATAATATTTATTACTAGAAATAAATAAGGTAATATTTAGTTAATATACAAAATTTGTAAATTACAAGAAAAACAGTGAAAAATCACCAATCATGAAAAACCAGAAGGAAAAGAAAAACCCGCAAGCCTTTACATTTGCGTCACAGAAAGGCAAGCAACCCTAATTTTTATTTGGATTTTTCCGAGTCCCCGGGATATGGGAATGACAGGTAAACCCGCACCAGCACCCTCTACGGGCGGCGGTTTGCATGCACGATTAAGAGTAAATTATGCCTAATGCTACTGGGGGACGGTCGAGCTAGCGTTTTTAGCGGGCGATCGCCGGGCTGCCGGGTCGAGGCCGTTGGTCGTTGAGGTCGTTGATTCGTTGGGCGGCACTTGTGACGCGTCAGTCCTAGCACGGGTGCTAACCCGTATTGGTATACGGATTCTATATCATAGACGGGAGTTCGGTCTTAAACCTCTAGTTTAAAATCAATGTGACCACTTTCCCGTGGGCGTGTTTTGCCACTGATCGAAAGCTAAAGGCTTGAACAACAAAAGTTTGTCGTTGCGGACGTGCATGGATGAGACAAGCGATACAACTTAATGCCGCAGGAGTTGAAATAATGGCGGGGTCGCAATGTACCGCCCTTCCGTCGCGACAATATTCTTAGCCAAGCCCCCCATGTACTTATTGCGTGAAGGGGGCGCCGATGCAACTGGTGGCGAACGTAGCGCCTTTGCGTAGGTTTTGCCTGCTCAAAGGCGTTGCGCTATTGAAAATCGGTTGGGGGCGTTCGCCGACCGAGCTGAAAGCTACATGCAACTAGGTTGTGAATGTGTCGCCCGCGCGCTAAGTAGAGGAGATTTCCAATGGGAAAAGGATCTACATCACAAGGGGGTGCAGTTGTAAAATTTGTCGTATAAAGCGATTCTACTGTCGAGGTGTCACTCGAGCATGTCGGCAAGGAGGCGATTAGATGCGATGGGGATAGCAAGGAACAGCCGACCACGAAAAAAGGTGGTTCGGCCAAATGAATGTGGGTTGACCTCTCAAAATTTCGACATTGTCTAAATAGCTCTAATCCGCCCATAATAAGGGCAAAAAGAAAAAAAGTAGAAGCCATGCACCTTGTGTAACTTGCGTAATTCGGAAAATGTTTTTTGCAAGAATATACGGGGAAATAATGCTGAAACAAAACTTTCGGATGTATGATGATATTCTGATTACACAACACCATTCATGGCATGTCACGGATAATTACGAACTTGCACTAGAGCATCCCTCTTCCTCTTCCGTTTCTTGTTCCTCCTCCTCCTCTTCCTTACTCTTTTTCAGAGCCTCTTCCTCCGCAATCCACTCAGCCCTGAGCTTCTCCTTCAATGCGTCCTCTTCCTCTTGCCTCGTCCACACCGTTTGCCGTTCCATCTTGGTTGAGGACTCCCAAATAGATATGCGGTCCAAGGCTCCACGATGTTGGCGAGCGTTCTTTTCCACCATTATCAAGTGCATATCCCCACGCTGAGTTATCCCTCTTGATGCCGCGGCGATCTGGTAAGGAACGGGGTATGGAAATACGTTTCAGAAATAAGCAATACACCTCCGATGGCTAGACAAGAGATAGGGGAGAGTGGTAAACTTACACAGGTGGTGCCACTCCCGCATGTCAAGTCGATCACAACCCCCTCATCAGGGGCCGCGTAGTCCAAAACGCGGCGCATGACACTAACCGGCTTTTGGTAAGCATTTAGGATGTCACCCTCGAACATAAAGGGCTTCGCCACCGGTGGGGATTCAAAACATGTGAGGTAGCGCTCGGGATCAGCGGGACATGGCACAACAAACCTTTCCGCGTCTCCCTCCCCAAGTCTCGCCCAGCAAAACACAATATACTCACAGTTATGGCGCCATGACCGCCCAAGGGCAGGCTTGTTGGTTTGCTTCGTCCACACTAAGAGTTTGAAGCACATGTTGTTTGCTGCAAGCGCCGTAAGAACGTCACCTATTTGCCTAGATGAGACAAAGAAAACCCACCGGGTGTTTTCCAAGGTGCCGATTGTGTCCCTCACCACTTGAATCGCTTGCTCAAACTCTTCGACCCCCCACTTGTCCTCGGGTAGGTCGAACTCAGACGAGATGCGGTCCCCTTTTGACACTCCAAGTTAGGACCGGTTTGGCAACTGGGTCGCGGCGCTAGTCGACCCTAGAGTTTCTTATGAAGAGGCGACTGTGGCTAGAGGGGCGATCGACCGTAAAGTTGTCGGCCTAGCATCGGACTCCGATTTCCGCGCTGCATAAAAAATGAGTAGTTGACGCAAATATCAAGGGTAGCGCGGAACTCCGTGAGCGCAAGGGATGACAGCGTAACCATATGATCATGTCGCGGAGGGTGGCAGCACGCTGAAGAACTTGGAGGGCCAAGTCGGTTGTGCTGGCTAGGCGGGGTAGAGAGGGGTGAGTCTAAAATGTAGGATGCCGAGGCCGCGGCGCGCGTCGGAAAGATGGCTGCCGACGGGGACGTTTGGAATTGATGGCCGCGGAAAGACTTGTTGATTGACGAGTAGTAGGATAATAGGAACTCGGCCGCGACCATTCCGTGGAGCCAGAGCGAGACCGTGTAGCGGACGATTGAGCGGGTAATAGCCCGCAAGGGATGGAGATCGTCTTTGGCGCAAAATAAAAGAAAATTGCGAAGTCCACTTTCGTAGTTGCCGTAGGTCGCGGGGGCCAAGGACTTGATGAGGAGTGTAACCGCTGCATGTCCGAGGTTGTCGGTGCCGAGGGTTAGGAAGAGGCGAGCTGTCATTTTGTGTATCCACGGGGCTCGGATATTGTTGTGTCGGAGTGTTTAGCGCGCGGGTGGCGCGCGGCCGGGGACCTCCGGTTGGTGTAAGGAGGGTGCCACTGAGAAGTGGATGGCTTCGCAGATACCGCCACGCTTGGTGTGTAGCAACGGTGAAATGTTAGTCGAAAACCCACCACGCTCGCTCTAGCATGGACGTCCGACCGCCTTGCCCGTGCCCACCAGTTAGGGAGATAATAGGTTGGGAGTTGGGGGATAATCATTGATTGTCTCGTCCGCCATATTGAGTAGGCGTATGTTCCATGGCATATCTCTCCACTGGGTTGCGACAACCGTTACTGCGACGCATGATTGTTGGAGCTTGTTCGCGAGGGCGGGGAAAAGTGACCACGGTGGGCTGTAATAGTTGTTGTCTGCATGGCAACCTATGTGTAGATACTTGTCGTCCGCTGACTGTTGCTTGCGCTCGAGGAGGTTTCAAGCTGTGTCGTTGGAGATTTTCCCGAGCCTTGCCTCCTAGGTGTTTTGGAGGGGGTAGGGGCTATAATCCAGTGGGAATGACTTCGTAGTAGGCAGTGAATTTTATTAATATTGGCCCGCCTTGCTCGTAGTCGTCGTCAAGCAAGTCGATCGGTTGTGCGAGTTTTGCAGTACCACCCACCGTTGCGGGAACGTCAGGGAAGGGGGCGGGTGGGCTGCTGTGATACAAGAAGTCGCGCGGCAGCGCGTTGTAGCAAATGAGGAAGTACACTAGCAATACACGCCTCTAGATTTCCAGTAAGCCGTTTCTCGAAGGCGCTCTTGTCCTGAAATTGTACTCCGAGGCAAAGTCGGGTGTAGGCTCAGCCGTTTGCATGGCGGGTTGCATTACTATAGGTGGTAACCGGGAACGAGGGGACGCATATGTTGAAGGTCAAGTGCGTATGAGACGATGGAAGCTGACTCTCCACACATCTATGAGAGACGTCAATTCAAATGACATTAAAAGTCTGAGCTTTAGATTTGAAACTGCTAGTATTTACGACAAGTACCGATAAATCGGATACTATCTCATGGCGTTCCTAATAGTGATATCTAGGTCTTAATGTTTTACGCCGTGGGGTCTCCTTGTCTATCCGTCTCCTCTAGCGTTAACAAGATAATGTCAATAATATAATTGCTTGTATCAATCGCTACAATTGTACATATGAGAAGTAATGTGTCGTTAGTCTTCACGATGCGCGGTCTATTCCCGCCGCTCGAGGGCATGTGCTGGTCGAGTCGGGCCTGCCTAGCCTATATTGACTCGTGTGCGTCTCGACACCACACCTTAAGCCCTTACGTTCATGTCGTGCCGGAGCTTGGGGGGAAAGGCAGGCAAAAGCCCCCTTGCGCAAGTAGTCAAAGGCCCCGATTCGATCCACGCACGTCCTCGTCCAATATGATATCCGCTCTTCCCGTCGCAGTTGTCCTTCTAGCATAGCCTTCTCCTTGCCTTCGGAGCAAAGGGAGAAAAACCATAGCCGCAAATAGCGGTCGTCTATCGCTTCTCCCGTTGTGTTTGTCATGTTCCGATCGGCTGCCAACTCTTTTCAACCATGTCTGATCAATAAAAGCCGCCAGTACCCTCCCCTCGTGGTTTGCGCTGCCAAGGGAGCGCCTGTACGAGCGACGCGCTGTCGCGATAACCCTAAGCACAACGCATGAGGCACGCATGTCGATGGTGGGAACCGACGAGGGGAGGGGTTATGGGGAAAATTCGGATATGGGCGCCGACCTGAAGGTGTTGGGTATGGACGTTTTTAACTGGCGGAAATGTTTTTTCAAGCGGCGGATTATCCCTTAAAGTGTTACCGCCAACCATTCACAACCGCCTGCCCACCAAACACCTAACCGCTAAACATGCCTCTCCACCCACCACCATTCACCCATCTTGGATTCCTCTCTTAACACCCCACCTTCCCCGCTCCCCTACCACCCTCTTCCCCGGCATCAGACCCCCCCCCGCATCAACACCGCCCCTCCCCTTACCCCCACCACACACATCGAAGCGGAATCCCTCTTCCCTCGGACCACCCCTACCCTCCATACGACGTCACACGCATCATTTACAAGCACAAGGACAATGAATACGGTCAGACACATTACATAGTTGAATGGGCCCCGGAAAACCTCACGGAATGGGACATCCAACTTCAACTCGACGACAGCCTCCGCCTCAGCTCTTCCACCCCACCTTGGTATGTTTTCCCACCCCTCACCCTCCCTTTGCTCTATTTGCCACTCCCCCTCCACCCATACCCCACTTCAACATGCATCACATGCCCGTACTTCGCCGTCCATCCCCACTGCCGCTCCGCTCAAGGTCCCGACACGTGGTAATGCGACTTGTGCGAGCGCGGCCCGAAGCACGACCTCATCCGCCTACAGGAGGTCAAATGGGCCCCTTGCCTGCAACTGCACGACACTATGAGTGAGACCCCCTATGGCCCTAATGCCCTCAATGCCTTCAATCCCGGCTTCGTTCCAACCACAAAACCCATCCAACCCAACCCCAGACCTACCCCATGGACGCACCCCATCATTACCTTCAACCATGAACCCATCAATATAGACCTCGACATGCTCCCCACCGGCATATTCACCATCCACACCCACCCCACCCTGCATGACACAACCATACTCTGCGCCCCCGACGGCCGTGCAGTCACAACCCTCTCCGGTCCCCGCATCCGACACCTCTTCCTAGTCTTTCGCCCCGACCTTACACACCGCTCATTCGAAGAAGAGGTCTACCACCTCATCACACGACTAGGCTCCCGCTCAGAAATCCACTCACCCACACTCGTCATCATCACACGCAACGGATGGGCAACTCGTGAGGACCTCCTCTCAGCCCTTCGCAACACCTTTCACATCCAAACCGAACTCTACTCAGACCCCCACAACAAATCTTTGCACTCTCACACTTACCACTCACTCTACCCAAAAGATGTAGTCTTCTCATTCAGCGGCAGCAACGCACCGCACACTTGGCACGGCACTAACGTCGCCAACTCAAAATACGACCACAAATGTATGCGACACGCCATGGAACACGCAATCATTAGCGCCCACTCCACAGCCTCACACTCCCCCAGCGCCACCATCCTCATACTCCCTCGATGGGAACAGACACCCTACCGTCATTCCAAATACATCAACTCACCATACACCCACCACCTTTACACCCTTCCCAACGATGCAAACACCTTCCTACCTCCAGACCAGCACACACGCACTCCCACCTCCACACCTTTTGGTGCACGTTTGATGGTGAGCATCTACCTCGTCTCCAACCCCTTCGCACTTGCCTCGTTACCCTTGCACACAGCAATGCCTGCCCTCCACAACGCACTCGAATCTATTTACAATGCTCACCTCCCCAAACCCTCCATCATCATCCCTCCTCCGCCCCTCTTCGACACTTAATCACCACGCTCCCCAAGCATCTACCACCTCCCCATGAACCCCACCCACCCCATCAAGTACCCCTTTCCGGAGCGCACGTCGCTAACATACTCCCCAACCAGAGGTGTCTTGGAACAGGAAGAACTTCGTTTACATTGACGGCTCCAAGAAAGGAGGCCCCTCCCCCCTTGTAGCGGCCGCCGCCAACCCCGCCTCGGATAAACGTGTCAAAATTCTAGTGACCTCCACCCCTCCCTCTCACACCATCAATCGTGCGGAACTCGCGGGCATCGACATCGACCTACAGCTCGGCCATACCCACCTACATACGGGTAGTGCGTGCTCACTCCGCCTTATCCAAGGCTACATGAGCTGCCCATTCGCATACCGACACAACATTCACCGTGACACATTTGACTCCATCACACACACACCCTCCAAACCCGCTGCGAATCAGACATCCGCACCCATATATACAAAATCAAAGCACACAACCACTCAATCGGCAACGACCTCGCACACACCCTCCCTAACCAAGTTGCGGACGGCCACCCACCCGACACAACCTACACCACAGGGGGCGCCCGCCGGCGGCGCAGCGCAAACGTCGGCACCTACCTCTACCTCCACGCGGTGGGCGCTGGTAGCCATAGAGCCGTGCCATGCCTGGCACGGTAGGGGGCTAAACGAGGTACCAACAGCTGCGATCCGCGGGATCAACAGCTGTCGGGAAGTCCGGTACGGAGGGTTTTGGAAAAACATAATATCCGTACACCGGCACAAGGATCTCCCGCTCGGGCAGTCCGATGCGTCTTTTCCGCGACTAAATACTCGCAGATACTCTCCCGACGATGGGGCGGGAGCGGCGTTTGCGAAACATTTTTGGCGAATAAGGGTACGGACGGATCGGCGGAGGGACGAGGGTGTTGGAGCTGGCGGCGGACAGCTGGGAAGCAGCGCTAGGGCACAACCCTCGCTAGCAGTCGCCAGCCATGCGAGAGCTTTAGGTCTCCCATGGGGGCGAGGCCTAATGCTACGCAAGACGGAGGTGGGTCGCAGCCGGAGGAGCGGCACGGTCTGGCGGCGGCGGTCCTTAGGATCACCCGCCGCCGGAAAAGCCCGGTACGGGGGGTTTTTGGAAAAATTCCCGTACCCACCATCTTTTGAGGACCGGCGACTTGATCCATGTGTTCTACCAACCCCTTCCCTAGTCGGTACCCGGTTATCGATAGGCTGCCTGAGGCAGTGTGCCTAGGGTTATCGTAACGGCACATTGCTCATAAAGGCGGCCCCCTAACAACGTAAACCACCGGGGGAGGGTAAGGACGGCCCCAGCGCGATCAGATAGGTGTTGGAAATAGACGGAACAAGGACAGGGGACATGAGAAAATCTGGCTCGGAGGCAGGAGAGCCAGCCGGACACCATCTGCAGCCTAGTTATTTTCTCTTCTCAGCCCCCGAAGGAGGAGAGAAGACTCGGCTAGTTGGCGCGCTGCGCCGGGAGGAGCAGGTAATACCTCGGGCGGGGTTGAGCACGGATCGAGACGGGACCGACGACGACCTGAGCGAGGGGGGTTTTTCGTCCGCCTTCCCCCCCTAGCTCCGGCACGACCGGAGTCGCACAGGAGCCGAGGTCAAGGAGGTTCGTCTCGACTAGCTCAAGCTGAGCAGCCCTGCTGATCAGCGATCCCGCAGCGGTTGGAGCAGGCCGCGTGTCGTGGAGACTAGCGACATTTTATATTTCATACTATATCCAAAAAAATACGTATAGATCAAAAATACTTGGATACGTGTATATTTTAGACGGTATCGTCACTACCAATGGAGAGGTCGGGATTAGTGGTTCACGGTCTATCTCTTGCTTATGAGTCCTACATATTGGCGTAGCACATGGGGGCCGAGAGACAGCAGCCGGTTTATACTGGCATTGTTGTAAACAATTTCATTTCATTTCATTACACCACGGGGCTCACACGTGTCGATAGGCCACAAGACCTGGCCACATACACTCATGCCCCAAACAATAGGAGAACCCATACCCTATAGGTACACTAACCTCAAAATTGATGCACACACGTACAACACCAAACACACAAACACACATACACCCGTCTCATAAACCACCAAACACGGCGCCCTCGCCCGCGCCGCGGCGGACGGTGCGGACTTCACCTTCCACAAAAAACACACACACAAGCAAAAAATCATGATGAGAGTGCACAGTACCCGCCTCCTAACACACAACCCCACCTTGCGTTGTCCCATGTGCGGTAAGTTCACGAGCAGCGGCCATATGGCCGGTAACTACCCCATCATGTCCGGCCTTAGACATGACCGACATAAAAGCGCGCTACAACTCCTCCTCTCCCTCATGGAACGCAACAACGGAGGCCGATGGGAGACCATCACGGCAGACTTTGATAACAAACCCATAAAGTCTTTCACATCCACCACACCCATCCATGCCCCCCTTCACTGTCACCCCCTCACCCCACCCACATGCCCACTCGTCTAGTTGCTGTTGAAGAAGGCCTCTCGCCTGACCCCCTCACCTCATGCCATGCCATCCTCCCTGCCGAGATACTCCCCTCCGCGTTGAGACCTCCGGCACACAAACCCGACTTCATCCGGCTTCTCAAACCTAGATTCGTCGGACACACAAACTGCCGCCGACGTTACTCCTCAATTAAAAATATTCAGATAGGGGAATGGAAGTACTGCACGGACCACAACCTATTCCACACCGCACAACTGATTCGCGATAAGTACACCCCTCGCCAATGCTATTCGCCAACACTGGCCGGGTACCGAAGTCGACATTCTTCCCATAGTCATGAGCCGCAGAGGTACACCTCACTAATCCACCATTACCAGTCTCGCCTCCCTTTTCACCCTCCGAATTGACCCCATGAAAAACTCATCTAAAAGACACGACTCGACACGACCCGCATCCTAGCACAACTCCACTTGCACACTGTCAAATGGCTGCACCATCTCCTTATCGTACACCGCATCAAATCTCGCACGACCACACGCCGCACCTCCACTCACCGCACCCACACT
>JAPMLY010001005.1:2500-142995 GCA_026401115.1 Tetraselmis chui
TATTGCGTACTACAATCATCACTGTAATAACCAACATGTAGATCGCACACTAAACGGGAGGGAATTCGAATGCCTTTTGTTGATTTCACTATATTCAAAGGATTATGATATAGCGCAATTCGCATTAATATTTGCGCATATAATCACAACACATTAGAAGGATTATGATACAGCACAGAGGACTTGAAAATATCGAAGCTCAGTTTTTTTACGATCGACATGTTTAGTTGGCGTTGCTGCAGTTAGTGCGATGTATATGGGGCGGCTCGCACCTGCTGAAGCGGCGACAAAACTTTCAGCTTCTGTCGACAGGCAGACACTATTATCGGACAGCGGATAGTCACATTCGCAGATGACAAAACTTTCGGCGGCGTCGAGTATATCTTCCTTCAAACGCTGATCACTGTCCTCACCATAATTACGGATAGCAGAAGCCTCTAGAACAGTCACAACGTAGTCCTTGTAGTAGCACTTCGCGAATTTTTCAAAGTCTGCCTTTCAAAGTTATTGCAAATAGCGGCATGCCCATCCTCGTTGACGCGAGTCGCGTCTATAACCCCTTCGTCGCTGGTGTACACATCAGAGAGAATTTCAGCTGCTGCGGGGCACTTCTTTGCCAGCTCTTCAAAGCAACCGTCGGAGACCGCCTGTAACGCGTTCGTCACGATGACTGTTTTTTCGTCTTCCAACAGTCGGCGACTGATGCTGATGTCATCCGCATAAACAGTAGTAGCAGTAGAAAGGACAACATAGTCCGGCGGTGATGAACTGCTACTTACAGTAGCGGCCAGGGTGGCAAAGACGAACACTGAGACGATAATAATGGATGGCTTTCCCATCATGGTATATTTCACCAGCAGCAACAGTGAAGCAGGTGTATAGGGACGAAAGGCTATAACCGTGTGCAGTCCACACTCCGTAGTATCATATGTTGCGGGCAATAATAACGCAGTAGCAGTAGGCCGCCGTGTTATCACGTATGCAGTTCTTATATTATATTCTTGCTGATGGCCGTCGTAGAGTTTCTAGTATCCAAATACAGCAGCAGGCCTACAAGGTAGATGCCGGTACGAGTGGGTTCAGAGTCCTCAGGTAATGCTGCTCAGGTGCACGGTCGACCTCTTTATATACATCGCTATCAGGCGACGACCCTCCCTTCCCTGCACCCCTCAGGCGCGCTGCCCGTACCTCTTCCTGGTTAATCGCGCGGCCTGTGGTCGCCGCAGATCCTATTTATTTCTAATTATTCTCGTACAATGTGAAATATGTATGATGACCCGTCGGAAATATTTGAGTACTATATATATTTATTTTTGATGTTGGTAATAGTGTTCAAATAGACTTGAAATTCTTACAAGAAAATAAGGCACTGGAAACCACCAAGCAAAAATAAATTGTCTCAGCATACAATAACCCCTTTTCCCTGTCCGTGCTCATGTTGTTTTTCTTGTAATATAATCATACAGATAAAGTCGTAGTGGAATCCGCCAGCAAAGAAGAAAATGAAACAGGCAAAAGCCTAAGCCAAGCTAACTAAGCGAAATGGAGCACAAGGAGGGAAAAACCCCACGGGAATAAGCCCGAGGAACAAGAAGGCGGGCCATAACATCAGCACTACCCTCTTGCAAAGCGTTAAAATAGATTTAAGAGCGTTTTCATACCATGGTCCTTCTCGAATTACTCGAATGAGCCCACGACCGGACGGGTAGGGCAGACCTTTCTTGGTCAGTGCCGGGAATGCATTCATGTTTGTTTGCATGTCATTGGAAGGTTTTATTTTGTGGAACTCCAACACTAGCCTCGTGTGGGGTTAGCACAGTACCGCAATACGTTTTTTGTACAATGGTACGTAATGCACCCACACGAGCGTCGTTTACCCGGGAGAATGATCGATGATGAGTTTGAGGTTTGTTTCGAACTTCTGCTCGCAGTCATGCTTGCAAAACGCCGCATGTGGAGGGTGCCGGTGCGGGTTACCTGTTTGAGACGATTTTGTCAAGTGTGTCGGTGCGGAGGGTGAGAAGGCATATGAGGCTCGCAATGGTGGATGTGTGGAGTGTGCCCGTCCGACGCATGACTGTGGAAAGAGTGACGACTTCGGTACCCGGCTAGTGTTGGCGAATGGCATTGGCGAGGGGGTATATTTGTCGTGAGTCGTGTGTGCGGTGTGGGAGAGGTTGTGGTCAGTGCATTATTTTCATTCCCCTATATGAATCTTTTTGATCGAGGAGTACCGTCGGCCGCCTAATCGAGGTTCGCGGAGCCGGATGAAGTCGGGTTTGTGTGCCGGGGGTCTCAACACCGAAGGGAGTATCTCGTCAGGGAAGATGGCAGGGCATGAGGTGAGGGAGTCGGTCGAGAGGCCCTCGTGAGCAACAACTACACGGGTGGGCATGTGAGTGGGGTGAGGGGGGTGACAATCCATGCGTGTGTGGATGAGTGTGGGTGATGTGAACGAGTTGAAGGGGTGGTCACCAAAATGGGCCGTTATGGTCTCCCAATGGCCTATGTTGTGGCGTTCCAGAAGGGAGAGGAGGAGTTGTAGCGCGATGTTATGTCGGTCATGTCTAAGGCCGGACACAGAGAGCCAATTATCGGGCATGTGGCCGTCGCTAGTGAATTGGTCACACATGGGGCAGCGGAGGATTGGGTTGTGTGAGAGGAGCCGGTGTTGTGCACTCCCCACATGAATTCTTGCTTGTGTGTTAATTGGACAGGGGTGAGTGATAATTTTTTTTTTTTGGACGGTGAAGTCCGCCCCGTCCGGAGCGGCGCGGGCAAGGAGGCCACCGTGTTTGGTGGTTTGTGAGAGGGGTGTATGTATGTGGGTGGTGATGTACGTATGGGCGTCAGCTTTGAGGTTGGTGTATATGTAGGGTATGGGTTCGCCTAGGGTTTCGGGTATGATTGTGTATGGCCAAGTCTAGTGGCCTGTCGATACGTCTGAGCCCGTGGTGTAGGTTATGTCGGGTGGGTGTCCGTCCGCAACTAGGTTAGCGAGGGTGTCAGCGAGATCATTACCAATCTAGTGGTTGTGTGCTGTGACTTTGCATAGGAGGGTGCGAATGCCTGAGTTGCATCGATTTGCGAGGGTGTGAGTGATGGAATCAAGAGTGTCGCGGTAGATGTTGTGTCGGTAGGCGAATGAGAAGTTCATGTAGCTTTGGATAAGGCGGAGAGAGCACGCATTGTATGTAAGGAGGTGGGTGTGGCTAAGCTGCAGTCCGAAATCGATGCCCGCGAGTTCCGCACGATTAATGGCGTGAGAGGGAGGGGTAGAGGTCACCAGAATTGTGACGCGTGTACATCCGAGGCGGGGTGGGTTGCAGCCGCTCCAAGGGGGGAGGAGCCTCACTTCTTGGAGCCGTCGGCGTATACAAAGTCATGCCAATTCCAAGCAAGAGCTCCACAGGTGGGGATGAATGATAGTGATGTGCGTTATGGAAGGGGGTAGGTGATGGGGCGGGTGGGGTTGGGGGGATGGTGATAGATGCCTGAGGAGTGCAGAGAGTAATTGGTGATGATGAAGTGGGACGGGGGTAGAGTGGTGATGGAGGGATTCGGAAGGTGGGTGTTGTAGATGGATTTGAGTGTGTTGTGTAGGGCGGTCATAGCGGTGTGCGAGGGTAGACATGATAGTGCGAGGGGGTTGGCGACGAGATAGATGTCCACCATCCAGCATGTGCGGAATGGTATGTGGGTGCGTGTGTATTGGTCCGGGGGAAGGAAGGTATTTGCGTCGTTAGGGAGTGTGTAGAGATGATGCGTGTAAGGGGAGGTGATGCATTTGGAGCGGCGGTATGGTGTGTGCTCCTTGTTAGCACTAGCATTGCGTTACCTAGTGCTTATGTACAAAGCATCTCGTCCTTATCTTAGTACTTAGTGTTGTACTAATAGCGGTACTATATTTCCCCGTTAGTGGCGGTCGGCCGGCCCTGCCGGTGCCTTTGCCGGCCGCCATCTCTCTCTTTTCACTTCCCTTGTCCCCACTGCTGCCCCCTCACGGCACACCCACATTGTACGTTTTCGGACAATAGCGCAATTTCCGCAATATCATTTAATCTGATTAGTACTTACTGACATATCTCGCCATTTATACACGTAATTTATCCGTAGTACATTGTAAAGGGTCGCGCGTTGTCTCGCTTAGCTACTCCATTGACCCGAAAATATGTACGCCATCGTAAATTCACCGATGGTACGGGAAACCCGCGACTACCACCACTGCTTGACGACAAAGTCCTTGTTGCGACTTGCCGCCACATGCATGTGGCTCACCCACCGCCAGCCGAGCTACGCCGCCAAGATGCCGCTTTAAATACCATGGGCAAGCGGCACTGGAAGCATATAGTTTGTCGTAGTGGTAAAGCCAAGCGGGCGAAACCCCCGCAGGTTGGAACCGCCGCACCATCGGTAGGGGCGGCCGGTAATGTTGTTGCGGTCGTCGCGGGCGGGGCAGCAGCAACGCAAGATGAGCCTACCCATCAATATGACGAAGAGCATACAACCGCCGACGGGCAAGAGCAACAAATTCCCGAGGACCACGAGGAGGCGGAAACTAGTAGGGAGATAAAGAAGTTGAGGGCGACAGTGGCGTCTCTAAAATCCGCGCTAGCGAGGTCACGCGACCAGTGTGCACGCCAACGCGCGAAGTTGCGTGACCTCGAAGTACATAGTGGAAACCTTGTAATGCAACTCCAAGCCGAAGATTCCCGTTGGCGGAAACTGTGCCGAACCCAAAAAAGAAAGTGCCAGCGAATGGCTACAAAGCTACGTGAGTTGGGGTCGGGGTCGGGGTCGGAAGCGGACGGCGATGACGACGGTGACGAGCAGGTTCTAGCTGATGCGGCAAAAGCTAGCGATGCCGCATTCAACACTTTGCGCGATTTTGCGGACGTTGTTGCGAACGTTATCGCGACGGACGCGGAGGCAGCAGCTGGGCTAACGGGAGATATTGATGTGTCGGGGGACGAAGAAAAAGAATCCCTCCCTAGACAGCCCCGCCGACGTTCCAAAGCCCCTCAACTCCCTATCGTCGACGACGGAGCAATGGATTGGGAGCTAGATGAGTGCAACGACGACATCGGCGAAATATATGAGCAGCCCGCCCACCGACCGCCCGCCCTGTCCCACTACCAGCCCGTCCGAGCCGAGCCGCAGCCGCCCGCGCACACGCAAACCGCCCAACCTCAGCTTATACGCCCCCAGCCGCAGCACGCCGCCCAGCCCGCCGCCCAGCCCGAGATGCAGCATCAAAACAACAAGGTAGAAGAGCTACAGCCTCAAGCATCGAAAAAGGTGAATACTAAAGACATCAAGTACATTCCTCGCTCTGCTAGGATAAGAAGGACAAATAGCCAACCCGGCAGCACCTCACATGCATGGTGGATGACAAGACAACGTATGGATTTAAGGGAGCATTTTACAAAACTATACGGGCACACGTGGGCTATGAAATACAAGAGTTCAGACATTACAAAGGCAAGCAACTTGGTAGAGGTAGAGGAGCCACAAGAAGGATGCCCTACGTCGGTCTTCGTTGGCATCCTAGTCTCGTTCTTCAAGAGTCACGCCGACCTATTCAAGGACATCAGCATGCAACTTAAAATTGATGTCGCAAAGGAAGCAGAGCAGCGAGCAGCGTGGGCTATGGAGGCCCATTATCGCTCTATGGGGTTGGCTATATTTTGTGCACTAGATATGACAGAGAGGCGGTACCAAGCACTAGTGAACTATCTTGGTAACAAGAAGGCGACACAAGATGGGGAGTGGGCGAGGGTGCTCTTACCGGAAGGGACACCCATCCCCCTGCTGCCCTCTAAACGCCACGTGCTATCCCAACGCAGCCGGTTCCTGCACTCCCTAGGCTTCGCCATTGAAGATGAGAGCAAGGCCGCCTACTTTGATCCTTCCAAAGTGGTTGAGGCTAGGCTTAAGTACCTGTGGGAGTCGGGCAAGATGAGCTTGTCAGAGGGGCAGATAGTGCCAATGCAGTTTCTGGGAGATGCTACCACTATATGGAAAGCTCTACATGTCAACGGCACGTTACTATGCATCAAAGTGCTCTATGATGTGGTGGACGCCTTCAAAGGCAAAGAGAATGAGAGCGCGCAAGCATTGGAAAACCTAAGGGTGCTGGGATTTTACCTTGGCGATGACGGCAAGAGAGAGGATCTCCACTCCGCCCTCCCTAGCCTTTCAAAAGACATGGAGCGCCTGGTGACAAGCGGTGTCACAATTAGCAAGACAGACAGCCAAGGCAAGCAACAAACAGTGCACGTCAATGTGCGGTTGTTTCTTGGGGGGGACCTGAAGTTTATAGCGATGCTCCTCGGTCTCGCTAGTTGCTCCGCCCACTGCTGATGCCCCTGGTGCCTAGTAACACAAACACAGTTGCACGTTAGCACCGCCGAGCTTCAGGCATTGGGGTGCAAGGATAGAAAGACTACAGACCTACTCACATGGGCACACGTGCGGCCAGATCCTAATGTGGATGGTTCACCTGGCGAGTACACTTGCACCGCCGCAGGGGAAGTCCGGCAGAAGGCGAACAAAAGGCTTGGTCTACTAGCACGTTGGGAGTCAACACCCTGCGGCGTGAGAGTTAAGACAGGTGACTTGTTAGTGGAGCGGATAGAGGAGAAGCGCCTCCAGTGGCAACAACAACACTACAACATGCGAGAGGGGTGGGGACCCTTCCTACCTACCATTTGCTTGTCCCAGGTCATTTGCGACACCCTCCATGTCGTCCTCCGCGTTGTGCCATGCCTGTTCCGATCTACAATATCAGTGCACTGTGACAAGACAATGGCAAACGATGTGGCAACATGGGCATGGGACACATTGGCAGTGGCAATCAGCACGGACATTGCGGTGCAAACATCTACCGGCGTAAAGGCAAACATTGGTAGCGAGAGTTGGCCGGGACTGACCTGCACTCGCCTCCTCGACAACTTTGAAGACCTGCTACTCCTCGTACATCACCAAAGGTCGGACAACCACGACAACAGCTTCACGGCATGGTCCCTTTTCTTCGCCTACCGTGAAGAGCTCCGGAAGGGATGTGACGACTCATGCACGGAGTCCATGGGCGCGCATGCGGACAGGGTCAGAGTGCTAGTTGAGGAGTTCATCAAGGCATTTGTCACAGCAGCAGCAGCGGAGCGGGTCACACCTTACATGCACATCATGTCGGTAGAGATCCCAAAGATGATCCGCCGTTGGGGCAGCATGTCCAAGTATGGATGCCAAAGCATGGAGCGCATGCACCAGACTAGCCAGTACCTGGCTCAAAAAAAAAGCAACCGTCACAAACAACATGTAGCCGGGACAGTGGCTGCCGGCATTGCTGTGAAGGCGATGGCTAGTGAGATGGGCCCCGCACATAGAGGCAAGGTCCGGGAGACTCGTGTGGGGGGTCATGTTAGCAAGGCGTGGCACAAGAACGCAAGTGATGCCATAGAGCGGCATGCAATGCGGATGGTGAAGTGGGAAACCAGCGGGAGGGTAAGCTTCTTCTAGGTTACACTCCCATCACACCTACCCTAGGTCACCGACTCAGATATCGCCGCCGCGTGGAAGAGCTCGCTTCAAGTGAGCACGGCGACGGTTCCGTCCGCTCCCGGGTCCGCGCCCCCGCACAGCGATGCCACGTGAGGCATGACCAGAGGGAGGAGGGGTGTAGCAAGCACCACATGCGCTTCTAGAAAGGGAAGGGTGGATGCTAAAGGGGCGCAGGGGTGGATATGTAAGACCTACGCTCGCATCAACCTCATAATTCTCATGCGCCCACGCCAAAATATTGGGGTGCATCTCCCACAACTGCTTTCCGTCGGGGCCAACAGTAGAAATATTCCCTCGCTTCAAGTGGTCGCTGAACCCAACCACAGTGCGGGCTGCCTAGCAGCAACATCATGAACAACGCATGGTCAAGTCAACAAGACATTTCATTAAACACAAGCATAGATGACAGCATGGGACAATCGGATAAAAACAAAGGGAAGATGTATACCTCTTTACGAACGTAAGTAACATAGTCAGTATAAGGGGGGAGGATTGGCCATGTGACAGGGCAGACGTGCAACGCGCCCCCAGCAGGTGTGATGGACACATCCACCATAAGCGTTTCTGCATGATGGGGCTCCCCCCCTTCTGTAGGAATCACCCAAATGGTGAATCCAATCGTTAAACGCTGACAATACCCATGCTTAGTCTTGTCACCAATGCGTTGCAACTTGACGTGAAGATGAGGGGCAGCCATGGCGATGGTCCCACGCGGCGAAACTATCCGCATAGAGCGATAGCCAGGGCCACCACTACTTCCATGCAACACAAGCTCAGTCATACGAAAAAGCTGATAGACGGGAGAAAAGGTTGTGAAGCACCAACATCTAGTTGAGTTGCTGCCGTCTTGGACGTCCTTCCACATTGTCGTCCTCTGCGCATATCTTGGGTGCTCATCTCCGACTGGGGAGGACCTCGCAGCTTGGTTGAGCGTCTTCACGTACGTCTCCCACAAGTCTCCGTGCCATCCCTCACAAATGATAGTCGCGTAGGCCCGAGGGTCCACACATAGCAGCTCCTTCGCAGCTTGAACTCGAAAGGCCGCAAGGTAATCATCGTTCCTAAAAAAGCAAAACAACAAAAAGTATCGGAAATCTTTGTACCTACTACAACCATCGGCCACCATCTACACCAAGACGGCGGCCAAACGCAGGGAAGGCAGCGCGTACCTAAGGAAAGTGGCAGGCAGAGCCACCCCTCGGTGGCAACGGCGGCAGATGCCATTGCCGTCGCCGACCATGGGCGTCGTGCGCGCCATTACTCCTAGGCACGCGACGCACATGTCCCGCTCCCCAAGAGCATTGCTCCACCTATGCCGCGGCAGGTCCTCCTCCGTCGTTTGTGTGCCGCGGCTCCGAACACAACGCCCCAGTTCTTGGTTAGTTTGGCTTTGGGCATTACGGGGGATCCAGTGCCTCTTGATGAGCACAGCTGCAATACGGCACACCGGTAGAGTTAGAAAAGTGGGTACCTACGCGGGACCTCAAAAAATAAACGGTGCCTCTTAGCTTACGGTATCTGCCACCTACGGAGTCGAGGTCGCAGCACGGGGGGGTTGGGGGACCAGAAAAACGAAAAGATTTTATTCCCAAAGTTAAACCCCACCTCTACAACGCGTCGGGGGGGGGATGGTGAAGCGTGCTGCGTGCCCCTCTACAATGCGTGCGCGGGTGATAAGATGTGGGTGAAGGTAATTTGTAGTCGCGAACTTGATATTCGGAGCGGAAACTGGGCATAAATGGTGACATCTGAGTCAAAACGGTGTCCAGCTCGGTACACGAGTAAATTACTATGCCAGGAAGACTATGCTAAGCGGGGCGCCCGCCGGCGGCGCAGCGGCGGCGGCCCCGGAGGGGGGTGCGCTCGCAGGCCCGTCGGCACCTACCTCTACCTCCACGCGGTGGGCGCTGGTAACCCCATAGCCGTGCCATGCCTGGCACGGTAGGGGGCTGAACGAGGTACCGACAGCTGCGATCCGCGGGATCAGCAGCTGTCGGGAAGCCCTGTACGGAGGGTTTTGGAAAAACATAATATCCGTACTCCGGCACAGGGATCTCCCGCTCGGCCAGTCCGATATGTCTTTTCCGCGACTAAATACTCGCAGATACTCTCCCGACGATGGGGCGGGGGCGGCGTCTGCGAAATATTTTTTGGCGAAGAGGGGTACGGGCGGATCAGCGGAGGGACGAGGGTGTTGGAGCTGGCGGCGGACAGCTGGGAAGCAGCGCTAGGGACGGCACTCGCTAGCAGCCGCCAGCCCTGCGATAGCATTAGGTCTTCCCTGGGGGCGAGGCCTGTTGTTGCGCAGGACGGAGGATGGTCGCAGCCGGAGGAGCGACACCGTATGGCGGCGGCGGTCCCTAGGATCGCCCGCCGCCGGAAAAGCCCGGTACGGGGGGTTTTTGGAAAAATTCCCGTACCCACCATCTTTTGAGGACCGGCGACTCGATCCCTATGTTCTTCCAACCTCTTCCCTAGTCGGTACCCGGTTATCGACAGGCTGCCTCAGGCAGTGTGCCTAGGGTTATCGTAACGGCACACTGCTCGTAAAGGCGGCCCCCTAACAACGTAAACCACCGGGGGAGGGCACGGACGGCCACAGCGCGATCAGATAGGTGTTGGAAACAGACGGGAAAAGGACAGGGGACAGGAGAAAATCTGGCTCGGGGGCAGGAGAGCCAGCCGGACACCGTTTGCAGCCTAGTTCTTTTTTCTTCTCAGCCCCCGAAGGAGGAGAGAAGACTCGGCTAGGTGGAGAGCTGCGTCGAGAGGAGCGGCTAATACCTCGGGCGGGGTTGAGCACGGATCAAGGCGGGACCGACGACGACCTATGCGAGGGGGGTTTTTCACCTGCCTTTCCCCCCAAGCTCCGGCACGACCGGAGTCGCACAGGAGCCGAGGTCAGGCAGGTTCGCCTCGACCAGCTCAAGCTGAGCAGCCTTGCTGATCAGCGACCCCGCAGCGGCTGGAGCAGGCCGCGTATCGTGGAGACTAGCGACATCTTTTATTTCATACTGTATCCAAAAAAAAAAAAACGTATAGATCAGAAAATAATAAATACATGGATACGGGTATGTTTTAGACGGTATCGTTACTGCCATTGGAGAGGTTGGGATTAGTGGTTCACGGTCTACCTCACGCTTAGAAGTCCAACAAAGTTGAGCATAGCAAAAGGGGGGGCCCAGAGACTCCAGCCGGTTTTACTGGTATTGGAGTAAAATATTTCAATTTCAATATTTTAATTTCAATATTATGCTAAGCGGGCACCGGTAAGGGTATTATCTCGAGGGAGCGCGACCTCGAAAACTGATGCTTCGTGACGAACGAGGAAAACTAAACCCTGAGATTCGTAGAATCCTACCTACCGAAACTTATCGATGCCGACAGTCATAGCGGGTCAAAGTAAGAATTTACACGCATTATAACCAAACCACCCTATGCACATATGTGTTGGGTGCGTGTGGAGCCTTTGTGCTGAAGTTGTGACGGCGTGATATGCGTGCCCCCCAAGGTCGTAGAGCAGGGTGTCTGTTATCGATCTAGGTGAGAACAAGCGAATCGCGTAACGAGCCGCCCTAGCAACCCCTCCGTCCGTAGCCGTAATAAAGAACCTAATGCACTATATGCACTGAAACGCGGCAGGGGTCATACTTACTTGGTGTACAGTGGTTGCGTGGGTTCATGGCTTTCCACTTCCAAAAGGGGGGGCACGGCCAGGCGAGATGAGCCGCTACCATTGGCGCGGTGGAGAAGACGGTTTATGTGACGAGGCGAACGCACGCAAGCCTGTGAGACGCACTCTACTTGGCGACAACAAAATTGGCGAAAAACGTACGGGTACTGAAAATTCGTGCAAACGGTAAATGTCCGGGTGTACAGGTACCCGGGTGTGCCGTGCTTAGCGGGGCCGGCTCGACTACCCGTGTAACCATTGTACTTCCCACTCTAACATGTTATAGGCCCCCTACAACGTTACCTAGGATAGTCAAACCTCCGAAATACGGCAGCCCCAAGTAGGAGAAGAGCGTGCAACCTCGATACTCGCTAATAAGTCAATACCAACGCTAGCCGCCCAAGGTCTCCCGTGGCCGCCCTCTAGGCTAGCAATACCGCCTCCGCCACCCAAGGAGAAGAGCGTGCAACCTGGATACTCGCTTGAACTAGCACTACCGACACCAGCCACCCATGGTCACATATGGTCGCCCTAGATTGGTTGTCTTTACCACCTTGCTCACAGCTCACCGATGCTGTCGACCGGATCTGCCCTCAAACCGAATTCAAACCGATTAGTGAAAATTCGGCCCGCGCGTACTTTAAATAGTACTGTTTTGTTTTTTCCCTAGGCAACGCCACAGCGCTCATCTGAGTTAGCGAGGCTCTAACCTTGCCCAAGGCGACAAGGGGGGGGGGGGGGGGGGGGGGGTCGACACGATAGCGCCCGACTATTAATTGTTAGTGCCTACACGTTGGTAGCATCCCTGTTGGCTTTTCCTTTTCCTCGCTGGTCGCTCTCATGCGATAGCTAATTCGCATGTGGACGGTTTTCCCCGCTACATGTCAGACTAGTACAATACGTAGTACATTCGGACCTTTTTTCTTGTCGGCAACTCGCCGATAGTATGCCGTTCCTGTGAGCACTTGTAGCAAAACCTACCCGGCTTGAGATACCGCTACCGGAACAACGCCTACCACCAAGATTACTCCTTCCTCGAAGACAAGCAAAGGCGACGACAAGACCTACGCTACCTTGAGGGGGAGTGTTAGCACTAGCAATGCATTACCTAGTGCTTATGTACAAGGTATCCAGTCCTCATCTTAGTACTTAGTGTTGTACTAATAGCGGTACTATATTTCCCCGTTAGTGGCGGTCGGCCGGCCCTGCCGGTGCCTTTGCCGGCCGCCATCTCTCTATTTTCACTTCCCTTGTCCCCACTGCTGGCCCCCTAGCGGGGCCGGCTCGACTACCCGTGTAACCATTGTACTTCCAACTCTAACATTCCCATCGGGGGTGTAGGAGAATGGTGACGCTTGGGTGGTGCGTGGCTGTGAAGTGGGCGCTAGTGATTGCGTGTTCCATGGGGCGTCGCATGCATTCGTGGTCGTGTTCTGGGTTAGCGATGTTAGTGCCGTGCCATGTGTGGGGTGCGTTACTGCCGCATGATGAGAAGACTATATCTTCCGGATAGAGTGAATGGTTAGTGTGGGAGTGCAGAAATGTGTTGAGGGGATCGGAGTATAGTTATGTTTGTATGTGAAAGGTGGTGCGGAGGGCGGAGAGGAGGTCCTCCCGAGTGGCCCATTTGTTGCGTGTGGTGGCGGCGTGTGTGGGAGAGTGGATTTATGAGCGGGAGCCGAGTCTAGTGATGACGTGGAAGACCTCGTCTTCGAATGTGCGGTGTGTGAGGTATGAGCGGAAGAGTTGGCATAGGTATCGGGTGCGGGGGGCTGAGAGGTTTGTGACCGCGCGGCCGTCGGGGGGTGCAGAGGATAGTTGTGTCGGATGGGATGGGATGGGAGTGGATGGTGAATTTGCCGGTGGGGAGCATGTCGATGTCTGGGTTGATGGGGTCATGTTTGAAAGATATGAGGGGGTGCGACCATGGTGTGGGGCGGATGTCGGGGAGTATGGGGGATATGGGAACGGATGTCGGGGAGTATGTCATGGCGTCTCCTCACCCCCTCCGAGAACTTCTTGAACTTGGTCTAGGCCAGCGGCACGACCTCACTCGCCTTCACGAAGTCCAGTGGGGAGTGAGGTTTAGGGTTTATAAACCTTCTACTACTCCACGACACTGTCACTAAGACCCCCTCTTGTCCCACTTCACTCACCGCCTTCAATACCGGCTTCGTTCCCTTTCAGGTTACGGAATATGGTGCTCTCGGCGGCCACGTCACGGCTTTCTTGACAGAGCTAGCCAAGCAGGCATCCGCCTCTAATTGCATGCATGTGGGCACTGGACAAGTTGTGGGCCTCCGCATGGCGCCGAAATCTTTCGCCGTCCATGTCGCTCACGCGGACAACGTCTTGCGCGGGTTGTCCGCCGCCGCAAACTGTATGGAGGCCGCTTCTTCCTCGGCAAGGATGCCTTGTTCTACCACGGCGCTCTTCACCCGCGCCATGCGCCGCTTGTCTTCTCCACGTGTTGCATTTTCAGCGTTGCCTAGGAGTCTCCTTCGTTTACTCTGCTAAGCTTGTGCACAATGTAGTGCTTCCGTTTACCGTGCTTTGGGTTCCGTTATCCTCTTCTCACTCTTGCCCTTTCGGTTCCCCTCCCTTTTTCCATGTCCGTGTTGATGTTGTTCTTCTTGTAATCTTGATACTCTCGCTCTTTATTACAGTATAAAAAACTATGCGTGCATGAAGGAGTTTGTGCGGCGGTCTACACGTGTTCCCTTCCGTCGATTTATTGGGGACGTGTGTCGTGAGTTCATGAAGCGCCTTTATGCGGTTCTTCCTGGCATGTTGGGTTCCTATCTCCGTAATGCCTTGCATGAGGGTAGTGCAACTATTGTTGCATGCATCCCTGCTCCGAGGGCTTAGGCTTATGTGCCTGTTTTCTTTTCTTCTTTGCTGGAGGTGGACATCTCATCTCTCGCGGATGATGGTGGATTCCTCTACTTGCTATGAAAATTTAAAAGTCTGTTGTGATGATATATTATTTAGATATCACGGTACGGATACATGTACCTGCTGATACATTTTATTTTTTTTTTTGCACCCCTGGGATATAAATATACGCGGCCTGCTGATACTCTTATGCTCATTATATAAATATACGCGGCCTGTGTATGATTTTTGCTTTTATTTTATATTCCGGCCGCCCGCGCCCCCGTTTGGGGGTGCGTTGAGGAACGCATCAGGGTACTACCCGAACGCGCCTAAGGAACGCGCATAAGGAACTGCCTAAGGGTACAGGAAAGCGTCACGCTGTGGTGATTTTTCTGAAATACAATTTTAATATATTAGTATACCAGGTACGGGCTGAACTCGCCATGTTCATTGTATCCCTGCCCTGATTAATTTATTGATTTATTGAGAACAACGTTACTCTAGAAAAACAGCATCGCTGCCCTGATGAATGAATAATATTTGAAATTCATAGCTGAAGTCGCTTCGGTCTTGTAATCGTTGCGCTTCAGATGAACGTGAAGTTCTCAATGAACTTCTGTGACGAGCCTTTATTCTACCGTCTTTCTTTTCTAGCACCCTTGCTCTGAGCCTTTCTCATCGTTGACATCTCATGTTCCCTTTGAGCTGTGAATTTTGTAGCCTTACCAATTGCCGTGCCCTTGATTTGTAGCTATCCTTTTCAGGAGGGCAGTGCTGTTGCTGTTGCATACCTTCCCGATGGCTGGGGTTTTTTTCTTTTTTCTTCTTTTGCTTGGTGGCTTATATGCTGCTTTTTCTTGTAGGAAATTTTGTAGCTATCCCTAACGCCATCGTCACAGCTCAAATTCTGTTCTTCCATCGCATATTTCCGCTTTTCTCTGTCCACGCGTCCATGGTACGCCCGTGATGCAGGTACTTCATGTATTTCCGTCGTACATACGATGTATCAGAAAAATAATATGCTCTCACTCCCTTGGGAGATTCTTGGGGCCACATTCAACGGGGGATTTCGCGCATTCTTCGGGCCCGGGCCTACCTTGACCTCTTGGGTTCGTTGCTTCCCCATCATGGGTGTTGCCGACTCTCGCTCCTTGCGCTCAGACAGTTATGTCCGTATGCAACATTTCGTTCGTCGATATGCTTCTGTTCTTTGTCGACAATTTTTGGGGGATGTGCGACGTGAATTCATGCAACGTCTTTACTCAACTCTTCATGGCGCGCTGGGTTCCTATCTCCGCGACGCTTTTCATGAGGGCAGTGCTAACGCTGTGGCATGCCTTCCTGTTCCTCGGGCTTAGGTTTTTTCCTCTTTTTTTCTTTTTGCTTGGTGGCCTCCACTGCTTTTTCATGTAAGAAGTATTTAAAAATAATATAAAATTATATATGCCGCTTGTCCCTTACGACTACATCTCGTGCTGACGTCACTTTAACTAGATCGCGACCATACGATTTTTTTGCGAATACAATCTACGGCTTTTGTTTTCGAGAACCGTAAGGTTCATCATTCGGATGCTTCATTTCTTATCGGAGCATGGGTGAGTGCATGGGTGAGTCGGCTATAGCAGGCGCCGAGTCGCTGTGTGTGATGGTTACAGAGTGCGCAGCAGCCCGCAGGATTGCTGCTTGTATAGCGCTTGCCTACATTAGATATTCACTTTAGATATTCACATATAACGTTCACAGATAACCGATAATTGTGGACGTACATGTATTGATAATGATGTACTATAATAGCCCCTCTAGATCATTAGCCAGTAATGTAAACAACTACTCTCGACTTGACTTCGCCCCCATGTAGCGCTTGAAGATCATGGTGTGTTTCGGCTCCGGCACTGCTTTCGTCAATCCATCCGCCAACATGTCTGTCGTGCCGACCGACACAACTGTGACAATATTTGCATCCACGAGTTCGCGAATGTAGTGGTGCTTGATGTCAATGTGCTTCGTTTTGTTCGAAGCCATAGGATTGTTGGCGAATTTTACGGCTCCCTCGTTGTCTTCGTAGACTGTCGTGGGGCCGCGCTGCCATTGGTGGACATCGTGCATGAGTTGCCGGAAGTGCACGGCACTTTGACCGGCCCGGCTCAATGCCACATACTCCGCTTCCGTGGTGGAGAGAGCAACTACCTCTTGTTGCTTGGAAGTCCAGCTAACTGCCCCACCATTGAGCATAACCACCTCTCCTTACTGCGATCGTCTCGTAGTCGTGTATGCTGCCCAGTCGGAGTCCGAGAACACTTTGATGTCGTTCGCATTATCCTGATATGGCCGTCCGTAAGTGATTCCCGTTGGCCTTGTTCCGTTGAGGTAGCGGAGCAGTCGTTTGAGCTGCTTCATGTGCAGTTGCGTGGGAGCGGTTTGCCGTCTGCTGATGACGCTCACCGCAAATGCAATGTCCGGTCTTGTACACATGCAAAGGAAGTTCACTGACCCGAGGATGGCACGGAAAGTCTCATGTTCCGGTGGTGACAAGGCCTCTTTGTCTTGGTCGGATGCGACCTCTCCATCTCGGTAGTGCGTGGGAGCCATGGGTATCTTGGAGGGTGTGATGTCCAGCATGCCGTACTTTTCTAGGATTTCCTTGGTATATTGTTCTTGGGAAAGGCTGATGGTGCCAGCCTCCCGGTTCCTAACAATGTCCATTCCGAGAATAAACTTAGCCTCACCAAAGTCAGTCATGCGGAATTGTTCCCCGATGGCCCGCTTCGCGGATGTGATCCACTCGAGTGAGTCTGAGACGATGAGAAGGTCATCCACGTACACTAGAATGATGCATATACCATGTAATGGATGGTTCATAGTGTAAAGGATGGTGTCGGAAGTCGCTCGCTTGAGCCCAAGGGAAGATAGGGTCCGGTGGAACAGTTTTTACCACTCACGCGACGCTTGTTTCAGACCGTAGATGCTCTTAAGCAAGCGCATGACACGAGGTGTCCCATCCCCTGCCCCTCTGGGCTGACGCATGTAAATCTCCTCTTGGAGGTCAGCATTTAGAAACGCCGTCTCGATATCCGCGGAGTGCATGTGCATGTTTCGTTTGGCGGCGATGGCAAGGACCGTGCGCAGAGTGCTTAGCTTAACGACGGGAGAGAATGTCTCTGAATAGTCGACTCCTGCTCGTTGACTGAATCCTTGGGCAACAAGGCGCGCCTTAAAGCGATCGACGGAGCCATCCGGTTTGGCCTTCACATTGAAGACCCACTTGTTGCCAATGGCGTTACGTTCGAGTGGTAGGTTTTCCATCCGGAATGTCCCCTTGCGGTGTAGTGACGCAAGTTCCGACCGTATGGCCTTGCGCCATGCAACGGCGTACTTGCCGCTCAATGCATGCTTCATGTCGATCGGTACCGGGATGTGTGCCGCGGGAGGGTATGTCATGGACTCTGCGGTCGGGGCCGCCGGCCCCTCGGACTTAACGGAGTGGGGTGCAGGTCGTGCGGGCCGAGGAGGCTTGTTTTGCGTAAAGACTCTAGCTGTTTTGCTGAGCCGTTGAACATAAGCAGCGGCGACAAAGCATGAAGATGACTCACGGACAGTGTGGTGCGACGAGGCATCGTTTGCTGCGGCTTCGTCGGATATATCCTCAGGGGCATCCTCGAGGGCTGAGAATGAGTTACGGGTAGGGACTGCGATCTGCGTGGTGCCCGCGCATGAGAGATTGGCACAGGGTGCCCCCCCATGCTCGAGACCATTTGGTGGAGAGGCTTGAGAAGTGCCACATGCGACCGGCGGTGCTGCCGGAGCGTGCGCGGGCTGTGATTCAACAAAAGCAACGTGGATGGATCGGACGAGTTTGCCAGTGGCTAGGTTGAGAAGTCAGTAGACAGGACTGTCGTCGCAGTAACCGATGAACATACACCGAAGGGCCTTGCCTCGATACTGGTCTTCCAAACGGAGGTATGCGGAGCATCCGGAAACCTTGAGGTGAGAGAGGTCAGTCTGGGCGCCATGAAGAACACAATAGGGCACGCCACCCGAGCCACCGGAGGCGGCTGGCGTAGGAAGTCTGTTGCGAAGGTAAACAACCGTGCGCATGGCAAGGCCCCAATACTTTGAAGGGCAATTGGCATGTTGCATCATGGCAGCGGCGGAGTCCGCGAGAGAAGCCCACTGACGTTCCATTTTGGCGAGTTGGTTGTGTGTATGCGGGGCCGTGAACTGAGCAGTGAAACCCAATGACGAGACCATGGTGCGACAGGCAACATCGAGATAATTGGGATCACAGTCGAACTTGATGGTCGGTCGGAAAGCACGATGTGGATATAGGCGAGAGTGCAAGTTCCGGACGTCAGTGAGAAGAGAGGAAAGAGTAGAAACAACTGCCTTTTTGGACGGGAGTGCAAGGAGCCAAATATAATTCGAGAAGTGATCAATTACACCGAGCAAGTATTTGGCTCCCCTCGGCCCGGTCTCTTTGAGCGGGCCGAAGATGTCAGAAGTGAAGGCCTGAAAGCAAACTGTGGCTTTGGTGCATGGTTTGGTGGTGACAGCCGCATAGTGGAGTTGCACTAAAATGCAAGGTTCACAAGACAAAAGCGGAACATGGCTGTCGTACTTCGCTCATGTGATGTCCTCGCTGCGTAGAGCGAGCGTCATGGTGTCCCTACCAGGGTGACCAAGGCGTTGATGCCGCACAGTGGTGACAGTAGAAGTAGGGCCGGACCCCTTATAAGCAATGAGGGAAGTGAACTCACTGGGAAGGGTTTGAAGGTGAGGGAGTTGATTATGCATGACGAGGATGAAGCTCCCGTGTTGATCAATGGCAGTGGGCTCGCCAACGGCAGGATAATGGCAGCTGATGTTGTGCCTCCTGCGGAGGTGCTCTTGAGAGACTATGCTCGGAGCGCCGCGTTGGACCATGTTTGGGGCATGAGCAGCCCGGATGTGGATCCGGCGGGTGTGGCCATCTTGATAGGCTAGGTGGAGTTCAACGAGGCCATAGCCCTGAATGTGGACGTCCAAACCTTTGACATGGACGGGATTGCGAAGGCGGGTGTAGGTGCCTTTCAGAAAGGCGGAGCGATGCGCTTCGAGGCTTACGTTGGCACAAGCATCAACAAAGCGGAGAGCGGTGGGAGTGGAAGAAAGGGAGACGTTGTATGCGGAGGGGAAGCCACACTCAGAAGTGGAGTAATCAATAGGAGGGCAATCCCCGGAGGAGGACGCATAGGGGTCATGCGCATGAAAATCTGTGTCCAACATGCCACTGATCTGAAACTGTTCATCGGAAGGGGAGAGGGAGTGCGTGGAAGACCGGGAGTAAGACCGGTGTTGGGAGTCGATGAGGATAGATTGCAGGACACGGATGACGCCAAACATCTGAGGGTGGACTGGTGGAGGTGTTCGTTCATGTCGGGAGGGTGCTGCACGCCGGGAAGAAGGGCAACGAAGTTGCCGTAGTTAGGCTGAGTGAGGCTGTGGATGATGCCCGAGAGCCATGCCGCTGTAGTTTGAGTGCGCCCGACAGGCACGGGTGTCCCATGAGAAGCGGCAATGTTGCGCCGTGTTTGAGGCCAATCCGCCATGTCAATGAGAGGGGCGGATGCCCTAGCGAGGGCAATGTGTTCATCTAAAGGAGTCATGAGGTCGTTGTGGTAAAGACCACGGAGTGCCTCGGTTAGCGCGAATGCTCCCCATCGAGGGGGGGAACCCTTGGCGCAGAGGTCATATGTCATCGGGAATCATGTGCGAAGGTGGTAGACGAGGGTGCGCAACTGCTTACCAAAGAGGTAGACGACGTATTGTTCGGGAGTGTCGGGGGCTGGCCCCCATGTAGCACGAAAGCCAGCAGCCATGTTGATGGATGGCGCCCCATCTAATTAAAAGAAGGACATGAGGGCAGATTCAGCGGAAGCGAGGTCGCCGTTGGAGCTGGCATGTTGGTGTGTGAGACCGAAGGGGGAGCATGAGAGGTGTCACGGGCGGAGTACCCACGTCCTCCACGACCCCAACGACCCCCTCGGCCGCGAGGTCCGCGGCCGCGGCCGCGCGGGGCGGAAGGGTGGGCAACGTATGGCTGTTGTCGCTGATGTGCCTGCAGGGGAAGAGGGCAGTCTTGGTGCCAATGAAACCGGTATGTCAGAGGAATGCCCGCCTCAGACCTCTACGGAAGTCCTGAAATTGGCTGTCAACCGTGAAAGTGGGTCCTTGTGTACGCAACGATCGACTAAGGATGATGTCGTCAAACTGGCTGGGTCGTGACGGCGGTGCGTCGTCGAATAGATAAGGGCAAGCATCGTAAACAGGGGTAGTATTACGGTCGTCTCGAGTTTGTGTGCCATCGTTGGCCGGTGTTGGCGGCGGTGGCTGCCCGCGATGCGGCCCTAGGTTGGCACCGAGGTGCTGAAACTGTGCCAAAATAAAATCGTGTGTGGTCGCTCGGGACCGTTCTATAGCTGTATCTATTAGCTCTACTATCTCAGAGAGTATGCTAGCCAGTGTAGAGTCCATAGTAGAGGGGGGAGCGACATGTTCTTTACCGGGAGTTGATCCAGAGGCTTCCGGGTGGGTCGGTCGACCGCTGCTCATTGTGATGGGCGCCGCCGGCGGCGGCTGCTTCCGATCAGACATGCATGAAACGCGTGTTTCAGTTTTATTTTTTTTACCTGGGTTTTTTTTTTAACGTTTTCACCGCGCTGGTTGCGTGTGTGAGGCTTAATAAACCGTCTGAGGGCCCATAACCTCTTATCGGAGCATGGGTGAGTGCATGGGTGAGTCGGCTGGAGCAGGCGCCGAGTCGCGGTGTGTGATGGTTACAGAGTGCGCAGCAGCCCGCAGGACTTCTGCTTGTATAGCGCTTGCCTACATTAGGTCACTATACATATTCACAGATAACGTTCACAGATAACCGATAACTGTGGACGTACATGTACTGATAATAATGTACTATAATATCATTAGCTATCGCTATGAAATAATAATATGACTTTTTTTTTGCTTACAAGAAGAACCAGATGAGCACGGACAGGGAAAGTGGGAGGGGAAACAAGAGGGCAAGAGTGACAAGAGGATCACGGAATCCAAAGCACAGCAAAAGGAAAGCACTACATTGTGCATAAACCTAGCAGATTATACTAAGGAAACTCTTAAGCCACGCCGAGAATGCAACACTTGGAGGCGACAAGCGGCGCCTCACGCGCCGCTCGAGGAAGCACGGGGACGCTTGCGGCCCATGGCGCGGGTGAAGAGCGCCGTGGCCGGAGAAGGCATCCCAGCCGAGGAAGAAGCGGCCTCCGTGCCGTCCGCAGCGGCGGACAAACCACGCAAGACGTTGTCCGCGTGAGCAACATGGACGGCGAGAGAGACCTTTCGACGCCAGGAGGCCAACAACTTGCCCACGTGCATCCCTTTAGATGCGGCTGCATGCTTGGCTAGCTCCGTCAAGAAAGCCGTGGCGTGGCCGCCAAGAGTACCAAATTCCGTGACTGCAAAGGGAATGAAGCGGATGTCGGGGCGACTCCTCAACCCCTCCGAGTACTTCTCGAACTTGGTCTTCTCAGCACGGCGGAGAGCGACTTCGGGTGACGGGGGGCTAGACACGCCGAACAAACCGGAAACCACGGCATCAAGGGCAAGTTTTGAGCCTCGGATGCCGTGATAGTGCAAGACACCCACATCCGCGGGGAGACCGTCGTTGCCGTTGGGGAGTTGAACTAACATCGTGGGATCTGTGAGGACCTCGACGCCAACCCCGAGTGCGCCACGAACCTCGGAGATGATTTCCGCAAGGGCCGTCACTAACCAAGAGTGAGCGGTGTGGACCGAAGCATCTCCGCCGCAACGAGCCAAATGGTCCGCAACAGCAGTGGCCCACGCATCATCCGACATGTCAACACCCGCCGACGAGAACGCACCCCGCATAGCTTGAACCGAGAGATGGCAAGAAGCACAAGCAGTGGGGGAGCGTAGAGAAGAGAGGATGCGAGATGAGGGTAGGCCGAAGATGCGACAGACCGCGACGCGGAAAACTGCGTCGTAGTGCTCAGGGAACTTTTCACGGAGCTCGCCCAGGCGACCCGAAGTAGGCGGGTCCGAAGCCAAAAACGCAAGGGCGCCGTGGCCGAGACGAGATAGAAAACGCCTAGACTCCGGCCGAGCGCGGTTGGAAAACGTGGGAGCGAGCTTCGCGAAGCGAAACAAGTTGACACGCTCACTGATGTCGGCTTGTAGCTTTGGAAAGATGTCCGTGGCAAACGCAGAAAGAGGGACGAGCGAGGGTAGGCCATCAAGGGACTGGGCAATCTGCTCGTTGTTTGATCGGGCTTCGGCAACGCAGCCGGCGCGAGCCACCGTTGGACGTTTCGGGGGGAGCATCGCTAAGGTTGTGGTTATCAAAGGTTCAGACTCGGCGTATAATAATAATAATAATAATAAAAATAAACTCGGCGTATAAAAATAATAATATGATGATGACATAAGTAACTATAGCCCCCGTCCTATACATGAATGATAAATTTTTCTTAACTCGTAATTGTACCCGGTACGGGTACAATGGATAGTCAAGATCTCGTCCACCTGTACCCGCGGCGATCTGACGGTCCGCGTAAAACGGGTATCGCTATTGATAATTATCATTACAAATAATGATAACTTTTCCGTCCCGTATGGTACGCTTTTAACGCCCATGTGGCCGCCGTCCGCCTGTAGTTGTCGCCTTTGCCACCCGGTCCGACCGCCATTGTGGAGCATCAACTCGAGATCCCCGCCCGCGTGCCCCGCCTATGCGCCCCGTAGGCGCACCCACAGGCGCCCAAAGGACTAACATGCGTCTGCACTACACGCCCAGAGTGGCCACAACGCCATATCACGCCCGTGCAGATATGCGGAGCCCCTCAGCTAGCAGCGGGATGCGGCCCCGCGTGTCGCCCGCCGCGCGTAGGGTCGTGGCGACGATGCTCGTCGCCGCCATCGCGCTGGAGGGGATACCCCTTCTGCGCTCACCTGCGGAAAACCGCCTCGTGGAGGAGGTGGTGTTGTGGCCCGCCGGGTTCAAGGTGGTCGCTCTCGTTGCCTCGGCCCCTGCCGCGCCCGCGCTCGCGGCCTCGCCCACGGCCTCCGCCTTCGCCGCCGTCATCATTGTTGTCCACCCGCAGGAAGTCGGATCCATGGTCTAAACAGTCAGTGGGGGCGTTCTCGTTTGCAGTGGGGGCGTCCTCGCCCGCTTGTTCGCTGGCAACGTCATCGCCGCCGGCATCTCCGCAGGCTTCGCCGTCGCTGCCGTCTCCGCCTTCATCCGCCTGCAGCTCGTCGTCTTCGTCCCCTACGCCACCGTAATCCTACAGTTCGTTGCTCATCTTCGGTGTCGTGCGGGCGGGGCGGGAGTCGCTACGCTTGGCTGAGCCGAGGAGGTGTCGGCAAGTGGGTTTGGGTGGAGGATGCGGAGTGCGAGCGTTGCCGGGTGCGCTGCCCGGTACGGTTCGCGCGCGAATTCGCTATCATGTACGGGCGGCGGTGATGACGGAATGATAACTTATCATTCGCACTGTATAGGACCGGGGCCGCGATAATGATTAAGTCACCCGGAAAAGTTATGAAAGATAGTTATGAAAGTTTGTAAAGGAAGGGGGTAATATAATATGGAATAATACTTCTTTTTCCTTGGTGGCCTCCATTGTTTTTAATTGTAAGAAATTTTGAATAATACTGGTCCGCGTAGCAACCTGTAAAATATCTTATGATTTCGTTCCTTGCGCTCTGACAGTTATGTCCGTATGCAGCATTTTGTTCGTCGATCTACTTCTCTTCCGTTTCGGCGTTTTTTGGGGGATGTACGACGAGAATTCATGCAACGTCTTTTTGCTGCTCTTCATGGCACTCTGGGTTCTTATCTCCGCGACGCTTTTCAGGAGGGCGGTGCTAATGCTGTGGCATGCCTTCCTGTTCCTCGGGGTTAGGTTTTTTCTTCCTTTCTTTCTTTTTCTTGCTTGGTGGCCTCCACTGCTTTTTCTTGTAAGAAATGTTTGGATTTCTTACCTTACGAACCTGATGGAGCGCTGACTCAGATGAAGACGTAATGCATCAATGCAACTTCGTAGCCAATAATGGACGGCTCTCAGATTATGTCGCTAGATCGCACGGCCACTAGCGTATTGCCAGCTAATCATGTAATGACGACAGCGCGCATTGCTGCACAAGTAGTAGTAGTAGTCTAGCGTGGCAGGGGGCACATGTCAATATCAAGATAAGGGCCGTCCTATACAGAGCGAAAAACCACGCGTGCCGCGTGGTCATTTTTGTACGTTTCTTGTCATGCTAGTACAGTTTCTAATGTGTCGATTTTGCCGTCCTATACGACAAAGTGGGCACGGCGGCACGAGCACGCGTGGTCGCATATGATGTTGACCTGATCTAGCAGCGCAGCTACCGCTAGCGACTAGCTAGTATGCCATGATGGCTCGGAGGCAAGCGATGGCGAAAGAATCCTACCATTATCGCTAGCATTTTAGTAGCGCCATCGTTTGCCTCTAACCATATATACCCGCACCTTGTCTTGCTTCGCGCGCACCGGTCAATTCAACGACGGGAGCGCGCCATCCCACCTGCACTCACACGTTCTACTACATGACTTTCAACAAGCGACAACCTTATTATTATTATTCACCAACTATCTACCCATGCATCCCCATGAAGCACACATTGTGACATTTTTTCATTATTTTCCGTTAACCTAGGCGAGACTCCCAAAGATTGCGTCGGGAGTAGGCGCCGGCCGGTGCCCCGGCACCGTAGCTATGGGCGCCGCCGCGCGGGCAACCGATCACTTACGTCCGTCCCCAAATCGGCGACCGACGGGTGAAAGAGGGGAAGCTAGTTACAACCCTTACATTTTAACGTTTATTTTGTGGTGATTTTCATGGAATAATGGTGGTTGTGGTGGTGAGGCATGGGGTTGGGTGAGGAAGGTTTCACTAGATCCTGGGCCACAAGGACCACGCGGGCACGCAAAGACCACGCGTGCCTGTCACACGGCCTCTGCGTGCCCGTGACAGCTCGTTTCGTGTCACGCAAGGCACGCGTGGTCGCGTGGCGTACTTCTACGAGTAATTTGTAACATTACGTACAAAAAACGGACAGGACCACGCGGCACGCGTGGTTTTTCGCTCTGTATAGGACGGGGGTAAAAATGACCCATGAGCTTGTGAGCCTTACAGTAAAGTCGATATTCCAATTAGAAAGAAGTGTACGGCTCGTATGAACACGGCTCGCACGGGCCGGTACACGGCCCGCGGGACGAAAAAAACACGAGCCGTGTTCCGCGCGCTTTCTGGTATTCCAATTAGGCCGGAACACGGCTCGGAGCGCAGAACATACGGGCTTTGTATCGGGCTTATACAACCTTATCGGGCTTATACAACCTTTTCTACCTACGCAGCCATCACGCCCGCACAAACACTCTCACACACACCTACCCGCACCCGCGCCCGTTCCACGATGCTGATTGTGATGCGCATCACGCTTGTAGGGGCAGTGGCCCTGCTTTTCGGCTTGGCGGCACTCGTGAATGCCGTTCCGCCCGCGCAAGATGTGGTGATGGGTACGGACCCCTCCGCCGGGAGATGTGTGCGGGCAACTGCGCTCCCGGCCGCTACAACTACGTACTGGTACATGAGAAGGCGTCGTTCGCAGCATCGTGCGGAAGTAGGTAATGGGGGGGCGTTGCCTCAGGGCGGCCGTGGAGGATGCCGCCCCGGAAAGGCGAAGGGCAAGCCGAGGAGGGCGTGGATGAAAGGCATCAAGGCATGGCGGTTGCGAACTGAGGAGACGCCGTGCATGTACGACACCGAGAACATGTGCATAGCTGACAAGTGGGCGAACGGCGTCAACAACACTATGTACAAGGAATTCCGGCGGACATTCCAAATCCCTTTCGGATTGTATTTGGACATAGTGGAATCCGCCTACGCCTCGGACGGATTCCGCGACAACAGGCCGGGGCATCACCGGCCATGGAGGCCGCGGAGGACGTGGCATGCCCAACAAGTGCAACGGATGTGGCAACCTCGACCACATCATGTCGTCATGCACGGCATTAGATGATGCCCTCCTAAAATGGACCCTTGCCAAGCGCACAAGCTAATGGTCCAGAAATATGGCACCCCTAGCGGTACTTCCCCCGCGCATGTTGCCCTCATGAGCGACATGTCCCTTGACGACTCACATGTGCATGCTTCTCTCGACGTGCCCACTCTTGAGGAGTGCACCGATGACTATGATAACAAAATTGAGTGGCCCCTTCAACTCGGTTGCATTCCCATCCTCTCTTGCCTCCGGCGTAATCTCTCCTTGTTCTGGGTAGTCGACTCATCCCACTCGATAAACTTAACAACCTTTCACGGCGATTTCGTTATGTTCGATTCACTTTTATGGTCTTCTCGTGTTGGCGGTGTCGGGGTTGCCGTTAATGGCAGTGGCACAGTTCATATTTTCATTCCTCTCGGGTATGGCCACGTTATTCGCCGCACAATCCATGCGTTGTATACCCCTAGTTGACGTCTCGCTCTGCACAGCAAATCGGCCGCCCCCTTAGTGCCAATTTGATGCAATCTCACAACGGATGCGAATTCCCAATGACTATGATACTGGCTTGCTTATGGTCCCCACATGAATGGGTGTTCTAACACCGTCGGGCAACGGACTTTACCTCTTGAGCCACGAGTATACGCCGGAGGGTCGCACCCCCGTGGATATCTCCCTCTGTGTAGACGGTAGCGTTGCTCTCACTGCCGTGTGTAATCCTCTACTGTGGCACCGCCGATTCGATCACCTTAACATGCATAGCCTTCAAGCAAAGCATACGCACGGTGTTCCGACAACCCCGGCGTTATCGGGCTGCGTAAAAACTGTTTCTTGCGATTCTTGCATGTTGCACAAGGCCATTGCTGCACCCCACAACATCATTGCTCGCTCTAAACATGCGCACCCCCTCTAGAACTTGTCCGCAGACATATGGGGCTCAGTGAATGTTCCCTCCCCACATGGCTTACGCTATTGCATGCTCGTCATCGACCACCACACCAATTACAATTGGGTGCGGTTTATAAAGTCAAGCAAACGATGACACTTGCTCGGAACTCGAGTCCATCATGCTCGAGATCCCCACATGCATGCACAATACCACTCCTCCACTGGTGCATTCACCTCTATCCTTCAATTTGACTCGGATTCGGTCTTTGAGGCCTCTCTTACCTGTCAAATGTGTGCTTGGTTGGGTGTCTGTGTGCATTTCCCTGCACCATATGCTCACCACATGCTCAGCACGACGAACGACCGTGGCGCACATTTCGGGACAACACGTCATCAATGCTTCACAACATGTATGTCCCAAATTCCATGTGTTAAGCACTGTTGTGTACCTTCGCAACCGCACATTCAGTCGCGCGGTGGTCCCTCCGGTGGCGTCCCGCTCACCCTCCTTACGCCCACGACGACCGACGCGTCCAAGTTCCGTGTCTTCGGGTGCAATGTCTTTGCCAGGGTGCCTTACAAATCACGTCGGGAGCTGGGCGAAAAAGTATTACGCGGCGTCATGGTCGGTTATTCACCTTACGCTCCATTGTACCGTGTCTACAACCCTGTCACACGCCGCATCTCTACATCAGTCCATGTTAACTTTCAGGAGGACAATCGAGGCATCAATACATCTACGCCCATCGACTTTGTGATCAATGGCGCATCGATCACAACCAGTGATTATGATCCCTCACCACAATCATATCCCCATTCACACACCGGATGTCGACCAACCCCCTACGTGCCAGATGCAGTACGCTCTCACCGCCTCCGATCTCGCCCCGTTCGCTTAAGGGACTAAGGGACTTGGTGGCCCACCTGTCCGACCTTTCCCTTGTCTGTGTCAAAACGTGCCTTTACCGTTACCAAGGTAAGGCCAAAGAGGACATTGTCGAACAGCCGAACGTGGCCATACTGATCACATGATGCCCAACATGTCAACCAGCTGGCACATCGAACGGCACTATTGCCATGTTGTCCTCCACAAAATGTGTCGAGCCCACGTCTGACCGTGCTGCCTTCTCCAATGCGCAAGCACATGACTGGCACGCAGCGATGCAACATGAGCATAACTCCCTTATGGACAACAGCACGTGGGACCTCGTCAATCTCCCCATCGACCCCGTGGTCGTCAATAGCATGTTGATCTGCAAGATCAATTCCGACACGGAGAGTGCCGTCTCTCGCTTTAAAGCCCGTTTCATCGCCAAGGGCTGCAGTCAACGCGCGGGTCTCGACTACTCTGAGACCTTCTCCATTGCCATTCGCATGGCAAGCCTCCGGCTCTTTCTCGCCATTGTGGCCACCATGGATCTCGAACTCTGCGAGCTTGACGTCAACACCGCGTTCCTTAACGCCCCGATCGAAGAGAATATTAACATTCGCCAGCGCCTCGGCTTCTCGGATGTACACTTAATGTGGGCCACCTCAAAACCTGCCTCTACGGACTGAAAGAGCCCCCCCCGCGAGTTCAACATACTCATGCGGGGCTTGCTTGCAGGTAATGGGTGGCCGCAATGCATTTTGGACCCGTGCAAGTATATTTTCCGCACCGGGACAGTTTTTGCCATGATCGCACTCTACGTGAATGGAATTTCTGCAGCCTGCAATGATGCTACTTGCTTGTCGTCGTTCAAAGGACGACTCGACGCCAGATTCGGAATCAAGGACTTGGGTGACCTCTCCCAACTCTTGGGTATGCACATTACTCGCGACAAGCCTGCCAGCACAATCTCGTTGAATCACTCCAAGTACATGCGCGACATTATGACTAACGCACCGCATGACATACTACAAACCGTCGTCCCTGCCTATTGACCCGGGCCTCCTATCCGGCCTCGCACACATGGACTGCCCTTCCCTCACATGAGTGTCAAAGGAAGTCCACCCCAGCCTTTTTGTCAGCCTCCAATACGCCGTTTTCTGCACGCGTCGAAATGTCTCTACGGCTTTGAGCATTCTCGGCTCCGCCCATGCGCATCCCACGGAGTCTCATCTCCCGTCCATGAAGAAAGTGGTTCGCTACCTTCAAGGCACTCTAGACCTACGCCTAACGTCGGAGGGGGGAAAGGGGGAGGGGGGGTGACCACAGTCTCTAACTTAAGGGCTCCGCATATGCAGATTGGGCCAACGACAGCAACACACGCATGTCCCGTTCGGGCTGCTTGCTGTCACTCGGTCGCGACCATGTCAGTTACAAGACCAAGCAACAGACATGCGTCGCTCAGTTAACATGCGAGACAGAGTACTATTCTGCGGCAGGAGCCACCAAGGAGGGAAGCTACCTTCGCCAACTTATGGGGGAGATCTTCAGCGAACCCATCACAAGTACAACCACCATCTGGGAGAACAACCAAAGCGCGATCGCATACTCTCATAACGCCTAGGTCAGCGAAAAGATAAAATATATCCGTATGAAGTTGCACTTCCTTAATAAGGTTTACGTGGAACATGGTACAATCAGACCGAGGTACCTCCCCACTGACCAAATGGTGGCCGACATGTTCACCAAACCACTACCAAGACTTGCACTAATAAGACATCGAAGTGCAATCATGGGAGGAGCAAGTCCAATGCGACGCTTCACCTCATACATGCTACCTTAAAGGGGAGTGTTGTAAATAATACTCACTTGTTATTAGTTGCAAATAGCAAATGTAAGTTATTCTAGATGTGCTTAGTACATGTCTAGATCGGACACACCAATACGATGTTTGTTTTGAATACCTTTATCCTTTGTCCCGACACCATACCTCGGAGTGGTTGTCTATGTGAATGTCCTTCTGTGCGAGAGTTATTATAACTAGGTGTACATTTGCTACCTTCCATACCGAACGTGTATGCACGTTTCAAAAGGTAGGTATTTGGTGCACATGTGCTTCGGCACCATTCCGGAGGGGTGTGGGAGTTTTTAGCGATAAGTGTTATGAAGGATAAAATGGCTAAAAGTGCCCATGGAGGCACGCAACTGATGATCTCATTAGGAATGCCATCCGGGTATGGGTACTTTCCTTTGCCAAGGTGTTGAATGTTTTGATCAAAAGTGTATCTAGTAATCATGTCCGATAGTACGGCGATGGAGTCTCCTCTTCGAGTATTTTTGCCCTGATCGGAGGAGGTGTCTCTTTCCAAAGGGGAAGTGGGGAGGGTGTCCGGAGTGGTTTTAGTAAGTTGTGCTTCTCAGTGGGCATGTACCATGAATCTCTTGCATATTTTCCTTGTGGCTATAAGACAATGTGTCGTCGTTTGTGAGTACTTGGTATATATCTGGGGATGACTTGCTTTTTGGGGGAAGGCCGCTTTGAGTTTTGAGCCGGCGGAGGTATTGTTTGGGGTTAACGTCGTAGGCGGTGTTGATTTTTATGTTTATGTACTCTTTGTACTCGTTTCGTGGGTACTTTGTCTATGAGATGTCTCATTTTGAGTCGGCATTTGGTTGATACTTCGTCCGGGGTAAGCTCATTGGTGGTGTCTAATAGTTTATGTGTGAGGGGTAGGGGGCCGTGTTGCAAACCTACAAATACACCCCGTCCAATGGCTACACCTCATGCTCCGCTTCTACCGCATCAAATCCGTTGCCACTTATAAACAAAGACTTCACCATCATCTCCAACCCTCCCCACCCAACCAATCTCACGCCTAAACCCTTCTTTACCAATAACCTCCAAGGGGGGTTTAAGCCCCCCAACACCTTGTGACGGGATGGGCAAGGAGACTCCCCGGCCTAAATTTGGTATACCAACTCCTAGATGGCATATGCAATAAGGCCCTTAAATAGCATCCAGAATATGAGGGGTAACAAGTATAAATCATTCATTTCTATTTCGTCACGTAGCTCGCCCCGGTGGCATGTCAAAGACAAGTCCAAGCCTTAAACCCATCATCACCGTGGATGAGACGACTTATAAAAAGCAAAGACTCCGGGGGATACCGCGGGTGAAAGACACGTTAACGAGGTTCGCGAAGCAAAGCAAGTTCACGAGCCACTCGCAAATGTTCGCTTGCAACCAAATCATAGACATCACTAGCAATAGACATCACGATGTGTCCATTATCAGACCCACTAAGGGTTATCAACAATTATCCCTAACCAAGGCCGTTGATACTAGGGGATCGGGCTTCGGACATGGCGACAGCAAGATCACCCTATGCGATAACATCCAAGCGCGTCCGCGTCGAAGTGAGATTGAGCGATCATATCGGTTCTACATTATTTCTGCCGACGCCTTCGCCCGGAATGATAGGCCCATGGACGGGCGCGAAGCCGTTGTGATAATAGCCGTGCGAACATGGTCGGCCCCCTCTGAACATCGTCGTGGGCATCCCCGCGATCGCGAGCGTGTTGCGTTGTCTATTTGTGTCTAAAAGCGAGTAGCAGAGCCCACTGCCAAATTGCATGCCCAGAGCGACGTGGGCCGCGTCCGCCAATGCAATCAACTCCCCCCCCCCCATGCCTTCGAAACGTATAGCAAAAGGACATCTCGGAACGGGTGTTGTAAGATATGCTAGCGGCGGGAAGACCTAATATTCTCGCCGCCACGTCACTTTATTCAAGAGTGGCATTACCACCGCGCTCGGAGAATGCCTTTTTTGGGTCTACCCCACAACCATTGCCAATACATAAATCGAACTAGTGGCTTTTCCGCCCTCCTCTCTGACAGTGCGGAATCCCTCACACTCATCCATAAATACATCCGCAGCCAGCACATCATGCAAAAACACTACCCCCACAGAAAAATCCGTTTCTCCATCGTATAAACTTTTCAAACCCACACATGTCTCGTGCACAGGTACATACTGGTACGGACACCCATTCTATACTAATAAGACTGTTAAGTTTCTTGCCTAGTGTGCCTAAGTTCCCGGGTTCGAAACCCGTGAGGGGCAACAACCCGATACATAGAGAAACAGCTGCCAAAGATATAGGACCCCACCTTTCACACATCCCGCAGAAATCTCAAACAGCATCTAATCGTATGCACTTACTTCGTACTTCGGCCGTCAACGTATTCACAAAGTAAGGTTGCGGTAGCTGCCCCTATGTATGGTCCTGGTTATTTCTCCAACACATCATTCAGTTCTAGAATGGTTTCGATTGCGATTAGGCTTTACTTGATCTACGTGTGCACCAACCCTGGAATTTAGTCACTCGGTAGCATGTGCATGTTCAACAAAGCCGGATACAACACTGGCCTCGAACTGGTAAGATTCACAATCATTTTGTGTTGTACTTATCCACAATATTATATGTATCGTGAAAGCGAGGCGTGGGCCAAACATGTCGCACTGGCGATCAGTTATGACTAGACATGACTCGAGACTCTCGCAGCGAGGTGTTCAGAGCGTTTTCACCGATGAGAACGAGTCCGTGAAAGTGAGACGCGCCGTGCTCCGCAGCTGATTACACAACTGCCCCCACCAACTAGACAAACAAGGGCAACAGAAATCTTTATCGACAAGAATGAGGACGTCGACTGGTAACTTAAAGTCCGCTTTGGACTCTACATGATATCAGAGACGTGCAACTCCCTTCAAAAGTTGTAAAATTCTATTTGCCAGATGGCGCTGTTGCGCGCCGGGTTGTGCTCCTCGACGTCGGGGACCGTTTGCCACTCCCTCGGGTGCCTGCGGTTGTCGTTGGCGAGCGCTGTCCGGCAGAGGGCGCGGCGTCGGTCGAGACGGCGCTCTCGTTGTCGTCAAGGTGCCGCTGCGGCGTCTTCATAACCACGTTGCCGACTTTACTGGCAAACACGAGACTGGAAAGAGTCTCCTGCGCATAGACGGCCGGCTGCGCGACGTTGCAAAGCATCAGCGCCTTGGCGTCGCCGCCCAGAGAATCCTGACAGCATAAACAGAAACGCTCGACGTCAGTTGGGGTGAAGAACTAATCTCGACAGGATACGTGACGCTTTAATCAAATGGACTGCTCATACTGAATATACTGAGAATGGAACTGCAGAAGTATCAGACGAAGTCCTCCGGTATCAAAATAAGAAGTGAGGCGCAATCAAAACAGCCGACATAAATTCGAATTTACAGAAACGAAGAAAGACGCAAACAACGTCGAGCTTCACATTCAGGTACCTACGATGAAGTCAGTGTGTATATATGCATTGGATGTCGTTACGAGATAAAATGTGACTACAGCGCGGGCGGGAAAGCAGCACCTGCAGCAACATCGTAAGCTTTGAGTTGCGGTAAGGCACGTGGCTGCTTTGCTGCAACAGCGCGCTGATGACGTTGCCGAGCGCGAGCAGCGACGAATTGATGTTCTGGGCCTCGGTCAATGTCAGCCCGCTGGCGCCAGTCTTGTTCACACGCTCGCTCCCCGCAAGATCGCACAGCGTCAACTTACCGTGCGTGCGCACGCCGGTCGACAAGTTGGTACCCTGCAGCAGCGCATACACAAATACTTTTACGGCACACAAAGGCCCGAGCTAAATATCAAGCACGACATGAATTAAACTCATTGAAATATTGTTGTGTTTTTTGCACCATGAGATAATAGCAGCCGCGCTTTTCCACAGTATGACGTAAGGATACGAGTTGCTATAATGCCAAGGACGACGACAAAACCCGGTTCTTTGTCTCCGCTGCTTGTGTTATGCTGATTTGCTGTAATGTAATTCTATCGTTTTGTATGAAGGTGGCAATCACATTCGAAACTCGAAATGGAATCACGTGTCATGAGAAATGGAAACAGAGCTGCCACGAAGGCCAGTTCCGCAGACGCAATGAACGAGGCAACTATGAATCCAGCTTATATGTTGGCTTCAAGATATGAGAATCCGGGAATGCACGTACGTTAACGTTGACGATGAGGAGGCAGTGCGAGCGCGAGGAATGGGCGTTGACGTCGTGGCAGCCGACCGCGCGGTGCTCGAAGCCGGCGGCCATTATCTCGACGATTTCCTCGGGGCTGCCGACGGCGCGCTCCACTAGCCCAGGCACGGTGAAACCACGCCCGCCCCGCGTGCCCTGAAGCTCCATCTCGCGGCGTTGCTGCTCGCCGTCCAGCAAGTCGTGCACTGCCTCGTTGTAGATCTCAACCATGCTGCACGTGATCTCATAGCTGCAGCGAAGAAATAGACAAATGGTAGGTTACTTTTGAAATAGGCAGTATTTTTTTCTCTCGAGCACCCCTTGGTATAATTGTTAAGGACAGTTCACGTTAAGGAAACACCAGACACCACCAGTCGAATAAAATGCTTTGCTTTAATAATTTCTTTGTCACAGCCAATGCGAGATGGACTGACGTGAACGCGCCATTCGGCACGGGGACATACAGAAAACACCAGGACCTCTATATATAGCCAAATGATGCGTTACACAAATGTGTTTCTGGATGAGCAAATGTATTCGTCAACACGGCTAAATTCAACATAAGCAAGAAAAAGCATAAGCTCAGTTTCAATTCATCGGAGATTTTGTAGCACTAATCCCACTTAACTGCAAGACTGAATTAACGACGACGCTAATGTGCAATAACGCCACATTCAAAATTATGGACATAACTCTCAAAAGGTTATCAGTGGCACAAATATCAACAGTGAAATTCTTTGATAGTGAAAGCGAATCATATGTATTAAACCGATAAAATGATAAATATTGAGAATGTGGATTTCGCTATCCACAATAAAAACGGTGATTCTCAAAGAAAACATTTCCCAAAAAATTATGTTAACGAAAAAGAACCCCCGTCCCTCATTTCCCACCTGCAGTCAGGGCGCTCGTCCTGAATGGAGCGGAATATCTCGCTCATGGTGCGGTAGTTGATGCCGGGGTCGCTCTTCGGCCCCTCCATCGTGTGCGTCTTGCCCGCGCCTGTCTGCCCGTACGCAAAGATGCACACATTGTAACCGTCCAGTGCGCTCGTCACCAGCTGACTCACATCCTCGAACACCTCCGCCTGTCGCACACAATGCACATGACGAAGTTTCAGGCACAGAGATTTTTTTGGTATCAGATAAATGTTGACCAAAAACAAATTGACGTGGAAACATATGGCAGGGGATAACAATATATACAAATGTCACAAACATAGCCATCATATGAATAACTGTAAACGACGCATTTCTTGTGAGACCCTACCACACGAAAAATGATTTGCAGTGCCAAAATTGCATCTGAGAGAATTCTCGATCATACGCGACAAATTATGATCGAAACTCGACTTCGTTGCAAAAAAAAAAATAGGTAACTTCGATGCGGATAATAACATTCGAATGTCTCCGACGGTCCAACTTCTTTAGACTTGTTCCAACATGTGTCGTACAACAGTAACTCTAACGCAAAGTACGCTAACAGACACCACAAGCACTGAGATTGTTTGCACCCACCTGAGAGGCCGTGTCGTTGAAGACGCGGTCAAACTCGAACGTTTTAGCACTGCCCATCGCGTGGCACTGGATTCGGCGGTCGTCGGGCGCCTTCAACACGCTTTGCTGCCCCGTCGTCTGACGCTCTTCTGCCAAAATTGGCTTCACTCGCACATACACTCGAATGTTTCCACGCAACTCCTGCACAGGCAGAGCCAGCAACACATTCCGGTCAATCCTTTCTTTCTAGCCAAGGCATGACGGGCAGCCATTGCCATCGCAAGAAAAATGTCGCGATATCAAACTTGATACATCGCAGACAGCTTCGCCAAATCAATTGCTCATGTACGCGAAGTCTATCATTTACGTATATTTGAAGCAAATCGGTTCAGTAACTCTGTCGATAATGCATTTGCTGAAAGGTTCTTGACTGCGCACACCTGGACGAGGTTGTGCAGTCGCTTTCGTTCCACGGCCTCGCGACTGAGCGCCGCGCGGCTCTCCGCGAGCAGAACCTCGTGGCCTTGCACCGCGTCGATCACCTGCCCACGCACACCCTCGCACATGACTGGGAGGAAGGCGGCGAGGGAGGCCATCTCGGCGCGCGCTGCGGCGTGCAGGGCGCGAGCCTCGCCGACACCCCGTCGCAGATTGTTGACAGTACTGGCGAGTCGGCGCTCCATCTCTGCATCCGCTAGTGCGCCGATATCGCGGAAAGCGGGCAGAGCCGCAGGACTCCCTCGAACGTGGTGGCCGCCAAGCTTGACAGACGCGACGAAAGTGCCTTCCGTGGGTGGGGTCCACTGCACCGCGTAGCTGCCGTCAAGACGGTCGGTAACCTATCGGAGCAAATATAACAATACGAGACTCTCATGAATACCTCAAGACACCTAAGATAGGTAAAAATTGAGGTACTGTCAGACGCGGATAGGTACAGACGGAAGTGGGTATGATGTTGAGGCTCTCATATGTCAAACAGTGTAGGTGAATCGGATGTCAGCATCGATAATGCTCAATTGAAGTGGAAGGGCAGATTAGGATCGAACCTTCACCATGCTTGAATCGACTCCGCGAACCTCCACAGAAAATGTATCACCGCCGTCGTGGCGAGGGTTGCCAAATTCATCGTGCGCCTGTCAGAACGAAAATAGAGCCCCAGAACATGCTCATCAACGGTCAGGAATTAAAAAGAGAAAAACGAAATATAATCCGAATATCTCTTGCACCAATGTGCACTAGAAAAAAGACACTTAAAAGACTCCATTCGTTGTATCACAAAAGCGGGCAAGTAGAACCAACCCGAATGACAAATCCAGCTGCCGAGCCTGCCACCGCGCCGCAGTCTGGCCAAAACGAGGCGAGCGTGGTACGCGCGGCGTGAGTCAAAGCGCCGACCACCTCGACCGCCTCCTCGACGATGGGCGTCGACTCCGCGTCGACGAGGGCCACGCGAAGGGTGAAGGCGCCTGCAGACGTGCTCTCCGCACGGACGCGCAGCAGCCGCTGCTGACCTCCATCCGATAACTGAGCAGGGCACACAAATGTCCTTGTCCTTCCTTGTTTATGCTAAACATTAAAATTTTGCTTGATGTTATTGCATAATGCAGCCAAGTATATCGAGGAATACTTCGTAAAGCCGGGCTAACATGAAAAAAATAAAACAAATAATAAGATGGCACAACTCCTAGAAACCTCCGATGTTAGTAAACGCTTATTGGCCTATAAAGATCTCAGAAGACGAGATACGAAGGGGTCGGGTCTTCCTTAAAACCGGTCAAGTTTACACGACAACTAAGCGGAATACACACAAATGGGAAAGATCACTATCTTCATCTATTTGTGACATGTATTTAAAGACCACGTGGTATGGTTTCACAAAGGCTGAACACCTAACCATGCTACACATTTTCAATTACACGCATCTCTGAAACCGTAATAAATAACTTAACAATCTAGATTGGTGTCGTCGCTTTTGCACCCAAGCGTCCCAGTATCAATGCATATAATACCAATTAATGCAGCCATGACACAAGGGTGGGGAATTTTGTCAACTCACCTCTGTGACGCGGCAAGGAATTGACGCACCACCGGTCTTGGGCAGCAGGAAGGCCATCAAGGAAGCCCCACAAGCGCCCGCATTCCCCCACGTGTCGCGCGGAGTGACGGTAAACTCGGCAGGGACACCTGCGGTCATACGTTGCGGAATGGTTGTTGCTGTTGTGGACGCCGCGCAGGCTTCGGCGGGAGTGACGAGCAGCGCGGCAGGGCTGCCCTCCGCGGAGATGGAGAAAGGGGCACCGCCGACCGGGTCCGTGTACAGCACGCTGATATCATGGCGACCTGTAGCCAAAAACAGCGGCGGGGGCAGGGGAGACGGTGGTTAACTAAAACATGCATCGCGTCGCTCAGCATCGACATTCGTCCCTCCGTGAAAACCGTACAGCGCAGAATTCCGCTTCCCACCACCACTTCCAAATGAAAGCTGTGTCGCGAAACGGTACCAGTCGTAAACCATGTTTATTGTATGTATCTTCCAGAAATCACTTAAGCCGGAACTGTGAAAAGCATACAATGCTCGAGCCTAAAGTATGTGTATCAGCGTGAAGTACGTCAAGCGTCGGAAAGTCCAGAAAATCGGGCAATAAATACTCAAACCATCTGCGCATAAGCATCGATACGGGCTGGCGGGAGAAGTGGATCACCTGCGACGGTGAGCTCAGCCTTGAAGGTGTGAGAGTGGCCACTCGTCGCGGACGTGGAGATCAGCGCGAAGGGCACCGCCCCGTGAGGGCCACGCGCCACAGCTTGAATTTGGGCGCCCGGTGCGGCAACTCCGTTCCCGAAGCGGTCACGGGTAACGACGCTGAGCGTGACCGCCTCACCCGCGCCAACCACGGCGCTCTTGCCTGCAACGCCCTGTGCAAATGTACAACAACATTGCAACATTCAAACATCCTCTAATCAATTACTAACATGAAGTTGTTCACTACCTCGCCGTGTTAAATATAGGCGAAGCTGAAATTTTAAGGGAAATCGTATGTTAATCTGATACGGCTCAATATCAAATTGTTGCACGCGAAAATCCATGCTAGTCAACAGCTGGAAAACCGGAATCGACGAAAACAGTTTCGTTGCCGAACCAGAAAAAAGTTGCTATCGGCATATCCTGTTGAATGATAGCACCGGCAATGAAAACCAAATATCATAAGTCGTCAAGCAAACATATAGCAACTTTCACCAGAATCGCCTTAAAATAGGATGGACCCTCTGTCCAATGCCATTTACGAACACGTCATTCAATTCGCTGCAGCACTTGTTACGCATCGCGTAGGGAGTACCTCGAGGGTGAAGGAGCAGCATCGCTGCGCCACCTCCCCGGCAGATACCTCCATAGACAGCGGACTGTCGACCGCCTCGGCGCCGTTCGGACCGTCGACCCAGACGCGCAATTCGTACGGACCAACAGCACGAGCGGTTGCGACCACCGCCAACTGACCTCCACCCTCCTCCGACACCCGCACCTCGACAGGTCCGGGCCCCTCGCCGGCTGCACGAACGGGTGGCTGTTCACAAAAGTGATAATACTCAGCACGTGCTCGGAGAATTTCGCCAGCTGGCACATCATTACCTTGGACGGTTTTAAAACGACTGCCGGCAAATGAAGAATATGTGGGGTTGTGCGTGGACAACACATCTACATTGCAAGCTGTGCTTACGATGAATGATAATGCGAACTTTTCTTATATTGACGCATACCGGTACGCTGGGTCTACAATTTCCATAGCACGAATAACAACATTCTTCGATATGCTAGCTGCTTCAATCGAACTGGTTCCTTTAAATTGAACCATCATCGGAGGAGCTGAAACATCGCGACGACAAAACAAGAGGCGGCGAAGCAATATCTCACCTCGCCGACATGGCGGCGCACCGGTCGTCCGCTCGCGTCCCTTCGCTGCAGCTTCAGCACCAGCGGCTTCCCTGCCTGGACCTGTGCTGTTGTCACAACCTGTCCATCTTCACCAGTAATCTTACACGCCTGCGCAGATGTCGAGCGCGCCTCGGTCGTCCCACACACCAACAGCGGAGCCGCGCTGACGCCGTCGGCTGTCACGCTCAATTCGAAGGATCCCGGGAGAGAGGGTGTGTAACGCAGCGCCCAGAGAGCGCCGCCGAGAGCAACCAGAGTCGGCGCGTCCTTGGAGTCACCATCGCTGTCCTTCCCCACCACAGCGGCGGAAAGAGACAGAGCTGCTGCGTTTGCGACCTAAATCAAACACATGTGATTCACGGATCTTCAGTGTCGGTTCTCCTTTGATATAACATACCAGTGCTAGTTCAATAACACTCCGAATGTCACTGGTTGTTGTCATATGTTCTTCTTGGCTTCCGCTCTCATCACGGTGGTGCTATTTCCACGACAGGTTTCATACCTTTTCCCAATATTCACTGAGAAAACATGCTTAACCCCCAAACATTCCGTATCCATGGTCCGTGGATAAGACGGTCGTGCAAAAAACTACATTAGCCATTGAGAAAACTGTGAAGCATCAATAAGCCAAAAAATATGTGGCATCGTGATCATTACGGGTGCGTCCTTAAGTACTTGCATAGCAATGAATTTCTGAAAAAACAAATACATAAAATCACGAATTATCTAAGCATGAACGTGAACAAAAATACAAAAATATTTAAATATAAAATACCAAAATACGTTACTGAGACAACTCACCAAAAAAACAAAGCCTTAGGTGGTAAATAATGGAGATCACCCGGCCAGAATAACGCATTGCTTAATCTATCACAATCCCGAACATAACTATGGCGCTTATGATTCAGGGTTAGCCATTAATAGAAGTCAAGTAAACGCGCCTTTTGGCCTGACGCGCCCACCGCCATGACGTTGATAGACAGTGGCTCGCCGACCTGTACAGACGACAAGACGCCGTCTGCCGGCAATCCGACAGCGACCAGGCCGACGACAGGCGGGTTCGCCGGAACTGTCGCCCAGCTGCCAACAGACACACCACAAATCGCGAGCACGACTCGCCCCTCGCCCTCAGCGCCGAATGTGACGGATACCGCCGTATCGTCGCTAGTTGGCTTCACGGAGACGTCGGTGATTGCGACAGGTGGGTCGGCGGTGACGGCAATATCGGAAGCAGACAACGAAGTTGGGTTTCCGAATGCATCACGTCCAGTAACGGTGATGGACACCGGCCCAGAAAAAGCAGCACAGCCGGCCGGCAGACCGTCGATGCAGCAGGCAGGGGGGTGCGGGGGCGCAGGTCCGACGTTAACGGACAGCGGGGCCCCGGTCACAACTTTGCCGTCCAGAGAAGCGGTCACTTGGTGAGTTCCGGCCTCCCCGCAGCGGAACGACCCGACAAACCTGGCGAAATGACAAATTGTTAAGTAACGTGACAAAAACGAATCGGTGGAAATACAACACCTTTAGACATGTAACTCGCTGCTCACGAGCTGTTTGAATCTAACAATAAAACGAAAATCCAGTACATCCAATATATGATAATCCAGGCTCATACAGTCTCTGGTATGAAAGCAAACACTCAGCATTCATTGCCTATCATATAGGTGCCACCACTATTACCTGTCCTTTGTGTCGACCAGCTTCACAGGCACGCTGTGTACGGCCCCCGAAAGGGTGCGGATCACCAGCGTCGGTGTCTCCCATGGCTGTGGAACACGGCCAGATGGCACGTTCACCTCAAATGCGACCTCTCCACCACACACCGTCACCGCCGCGGGTCTCGACAGCACCAGACTGAGGTCGTCGGCGCAGAGGGATGGCCAGCGGACATCTAGCGCGATACTTCCGTCGGACTGCTCCCCGTCGTCCAACACAGGCAAAACGCGCCAGCCGCCTGCAGCATCACATACACAAACGAGATGTCAGCCTCTATGTTTGTAAAAACTTCGTGTGTCACCAAATTCCTCCGAATAAAAAGCACACCATGGGGAAATTGCAGAAATTACTCGCCCACATTTAAGTAACACTCATGTAGCACATAAGCAGAAATTCATCTAGCATACGGGAAACACCAAAAAGGCACAAGTATATCAGGACATGTATATCAATATATTAATGCAACACATTACGTTTGCACTTATTACTACATAAAACTAACGTGCATATGAAGTCATGTAGCATCGATTGAAAACGACGGACGCATAAGCAATTATCTTGACCCTCTATCAAAACAGAAGGAAAATAGAAAACAAGCCTATTTTGCGTCGTCGTCAAAACACAGCAAATTGTCGAGATGCGCAAAGTAAGGGCCGGGGTACTATGGTGATGTTATTGATAAAAAGGGGTTTATATTAGCGACCCTACCCTTTGTCGACGGTGTGAATGTGATGGTGTGGGTGCCGTCGCCATTGTCAACGGCGGACAGAAGCTGTCGAGTACCGTCAGGAGCGACAACAGCAGCGCAAACCTCGCCACCACCGACGCAATTAGCGTTACCAAACGCATCGCGAGTGGCGACCAGGAGCTCTATGGGTTCGCCTACGATTGGAAGCGCGGCAGAGGGTGGCAGAAGCACAACGGCGGTCGACGGTGCGCCGGGAAGGACGTGCAGCGACCGCGGCCAGTCTGGAAGCGGTTCGTCGCCCAAGGTAGGACGAATCGAGTAAGTTCCGGCGAGGGAGAGCGGAGATGTCGGAACAAACCGCCACGTCCCTGGCCCGGTCGACTCGCGCTCCAGTACGGACGACTGGCCACCGGGGCCAGTGAGCGCAATGCAAGGTGGACCCTGGAATATCCCAGAACATAACACAACAGTCCCCTCAGTATTTGTCAAATTAGCAATACTGTATTTTCTGGCCTAAAGATGATTCGCATGAACTCCTGTTAGTTGGTTTACATACTATAAGTAATTCAAATGTCGCAGTTAGTTTTGTAAATGGCATCTAATCTAGGACAAGACAAAACTAACTATCTAAAAAACATTATGAAGATGTTGAATTCAAAACAGGCACGTACTGCTGCTGCCAACAAATTATCAAGGAGCGACACATTCCTTCGAAAGTCGACGTTTGTATGGCTAATTTGTTACATTAAATTCTTCGTTACATTGAAGTTCATCCAAACTTAAGTATTAGTTGCTGACATGTCCGTGCATTGTGCATTCCTCGTGAAAAATCTTAATAGTTCTAAGCCAACTGCAAATTAAGCAGGACGGTTCCGATAAGTACCACTGAAAAGAGGAATTGACGTTGTCCGGGGCAGTTTAGGGCTTTTCACCTGCTGCGCAGTTCCTGGAACGTCGGTGACATTACCCATCTCATCGTGCAGCTCTGCAACGACAGCAAAGCTGCCACCCGCGGCGATGGCGGCTCCCTCTGCTTTTCCACCGATAGTGGGGGATTCCCAAGCGGCGCAGCTCCGGTGCGCGCAAGCGGGCCCCGGGGTACAGGTCAACTGAATGGGTTTGCCGACGACAGCGCCGCTGTCTCGGGCGTAAAGGTGAAGGGTGTGCGTTCCGACTGCCTTTGGTAGAATCTCCAGCAAGGCGCTGCCGTCTCCGGAAGAAAGAACACTCGTCTAGATAACAAAAAAACGTGTGGAATAAATCGACGCGCGGAATTAGTGGAGACATATAGGAAGCCATACGCGCTAAATACGGCTGAGCTAGGCGTAGTCGACATGTTAATTTAAGAATATTTCGCAGAATAGAAAACTTTGTGCCACCACGGATAACAATTCAACTTGAGGCGGCTGCATAAGCCGAAGATAATCATCGATGGGTATATAACGACAGATAGACCGGTGCTATTTTGCCTTCGCACATGCCAGCTACCGTCACGGAATCTCGTCATCCAGGCATTATTGACTATCTTTCTAACTAAATTCAGACATTTTAGTGTATAATGTTGGTTTCAATTGTTCTGATTCATTAGATCCGCTGTTGTAAGAGCATGCAGTGTGAGACGTGAAGTCGGACGTGATGTTACCTCAATCTGCTCGGCCTCGAAGCCCTTCACTTCTACATTTAATTCGGCGGGGGCGCTCCTAACTCGGTTACCACAGTGGTCAGCATACAAAATACGTAATGCGCTGCGGACACCCGCCTGGACCAAGCCGCCCTCGGGCAGGCCCTCCAGTCGACAGTGGCCAGGATCCACGCCCCCCGGAACGCAGCGCACAGTCATCGAACAGGCTCCCCCGACACACAGCCGATACCGACCGGCCACCTTTGCCGAAAATTCAACCGAGTAAGTCCCATCCCCGTTATCAGCCACAGTCGCAAACGCACCAGCGACGACACTGGCAGGCCCGTCAGAAGAGGATACCGGCGTCAGGTCCGCCGACAGAGTCAGCCCCCCCTCTGTTATACGGTTTCCAAAGGCATCACATGCGACCAACACGACGTCCGCCGTGTCGCCAGCATGCACCTCAACGCCATTCGAAGCGACTAGGCTACAGGAAGATATATGGGCCGGGCCGGGGGAAACAACCACTCGTATCGGACCGCAGCCCAGCTGGGACCCAGCGAGCGATACGCAAACAGCATGAGTGCCAGAACCGACCGGAGTAACAGTGAGCTCGTATCTGCCAGTGGTGGCGTCAAACACTGGGGGCGGTATGGCGATATTGCGGTCTTCGGGAGTCGTCAACCGCGCGGCCAACACTTCGCGTCCGCCACATCGACGACCAGCTTCGCGCAGCGCCTCTATCGGTTGCACGTGCGACACGCACGGGAGTCCCGCTGTAGCGGCTATTACACCGCCCTCGAAATCTCCAACAATCTCTAGATCATCTGCCGTCAACGGCGGAAACTTTGCATGCAGCACCACTTCCTCCTGTCGCCATCGGCACAGTGGATATTTATAGGCACAGGCAATGACAGCTATGGGACAATAAGTACATCCTCGCGGCCTAATGATTCTAACATTTGCACCGAGTTGACAGATATATTGAGTAGAAGATATGAATAATCGATTGAAGTGCTTGCGCCTTGTTTGACACCCTAGCCGCGTCCTCCATGAGGCACTTTCTACAAACAGTCGACATTCAGGGCATAGCATCCACACAGTACTCGCGATATATCCTACAGTCGTCAATATTGGCAGTGCTGCATGATTCACCCACATCGCAGCGAATTTCCCGACGTGGCTTGTCTGCTAAAGTCAAGACTATTGCGACTTTGGACGAGGAGCATCTTCCTTGTACAAAATACTGTGATTACTCAGGTGCTGAATAATTGCCGCGCGTATCCGCCCGTGCTTGAACATTTATTGGGTAACACTTTTTGTTCAGAAGCGAGTCATACCTGCATGATCGGCGCGCCGTCAACTTGTACAGCCAAGCGCCATTCTCCGTCACGGTCGGGTGTGACTTCCAGGCCATATACACCATTTCCGTTATCAAGGACAGTGACGTCCAGAGAGTGACGCCCGGAGAGAGATCCCGGAGAGTCCACCGCGCGCGAAAAGGAGCATGTAACCTTGACGCCGCCAACCACTGCGCAACAGATGCCGATAATGAGTCCGTGACGTTCCACGAAAACGCAAGATATTGAATAAGGGCAACCGATGCCCCCAATCAAAATGCTACTGTGCCCATAAGTGAGTGACCGTAAGTACGACACAAAAAAATCTGAGTTTTTTAATTGTTGCTTTGTACAAAACAACTTAAACGCCTTGCACATAGATAGCATCGATAGGGACAGGGCTAGTGAAATAAACGTGGGCTTAGCATTGAAGTGCATTACGACTCTTGGTTATAGAGCCACCCTGCAAATAAGAAATGATGATGATTAATTTGATTTCCTGCTATTGCACGTGCAGCATTGATTAACGACAGGGAACAGCATATGTGTCGGAATAACAGACGGCGTCACTCGCAATTGCTATGCGAACGATACACCGCCTTTCGCAGGAAAACCTAAGACCTACCCGCTGCGTTGCCGTACGCGTCGTAGACTTGGAGTGCCAGGGGTGTGGTACGCCCCACAACCAGCTCGCCGATCTGGGAGATGCCAGCGATGAAGCAGCGGCCGGGCGAAGCTTGACCGGACATCACCGACAAGCGGCGTGGGTAGCCGGGGAGCAGGGTGGCCCCGAGGCGGGCCTCTAACATGTACTCGCCAGCGGTTTTAAAATCACCCTGCGAAAAAAGGCGGGGCAATAATCATACGTTCCAAGAAATGGGGGTTAAAAAACCATAAATATCATCGAGGGACATACGGACGGGAATCGAGTGCTACAGAATTTTTCACACGGCAAAGAAAGCACATATTCTTTGACGAGATGTCAGTCATGAGGAGACAGGCCAACCTGAACAGCAAAAGAGTCGGCCGGTCTGTCCAACTCAATGGCGGATCCGCCGCCCATGGGTACTGCTTTTACTGAGCACGCCGCTGCCGTCTGGTCCGTCGCCGGCAACACGTTACCGTACGCGTCCGAAAGATGAAACTCGCCATTGATTGCTTTGCCCGCAACCGCCGCGTCGGCCACCGCCAGCGAGAATGAGCTTTTAAGCGCGTCCGCCCGCCCGGCCGTCACCTGGGGCAACCATAACCTCACATTACGGATACTGGATAGAGCCACCATCCCGTCGCAACATTATTACTCTGTTGTCGACGACTAACAGGTTTTCTTTCTAAAATGATTACAATTCAATAGCTTCCGATACTATTTCCCTTGTGGTCACGCTACACCGCATGATTCGAAAGACTTGATACAACTGCCAAGCAAAAAATTACGATTCGCGAAGCACTTTATCATTTATCGCTGAGGTGGGATCCGAAGTTCAAAATGAAACTGTGGCGCCACGTCCAGTCTCTGGAATGGACGCTTTCAATGAAACAGCAATCAAATGAGATGTTAAAAAACAACACGAACCAAATAATGAAAGGAAATGACGAGTACCTGAAAGTTTACGGGAGTGTCGGCAAGCTTGCCACCCTGCGGGCCGCCAAAGCTGACATGCAAGTGGTAAGCGCCGGCCACTGTCGCGACGGCATATATGTCTGCCGCGCCGTCAGGTAGATCCGCCAGACTGGCCACCACACCCTCGGGGCCCTCGACGGATAGGATCACCTCGGGCTGGCCAAAGGCAGAGCGTATAACGTTGCCGAACGCATCAAACCTGCAGAGGGCATGCGGCCAGCGGACAGAACAAGGATATTTCACACATAGACAGTCGGGGCATCGAACAGGCGAAACTTATGACCAATGATTAAAATACAATAAGACGAGAATGAAATCAACCGAGAGTTTAAGTCAGCGTAATTAAAATTCCATAGATGTCAGAAAAGACAAACTACCAAAAAACATTCCAGAGAATACAAACAAGAACACTTGGAAAATGCGGACGGTGTAATTTGACAGAGAACCGTCGCAGTAGTGTCGGGACAGACCTGGTGATGCGCGCCAGCCGCGTGCTTTCCCCTGCCTCAACCTTCACGCAGCAGGGCGTCACACGGGAGGTCACGGGAGAGGCTGCAGCGGGGCGGAATTTCAGAGCGCGGACAATGGCTCTCAAACCGACGCTCAAGCGAAGAAACTGACCCGTTCCCTCCGTCAATGACGGTGTTACGGTAGCGACATAACTGCCGTCGCCGATATCCGCGACGTCACAGGCGACGTCTCCCAGCGACACAATAAGTCCGTCGCCGCCCACGGACCGACGGATCCCTGCGGCGTCGCGAGCCTCGAGAGATAGCGAAACGGGACATCCGGCCACAAGTTCGGCGGGCTGCGCCGGAATGGTGACGAGAGCCAAGTCTACCGGGCCAGGGGCGACGGCCACCTCGAGAGGACTGCCCGAAAGCGACACACCACCAATGGTCGCGATTATAACGTGACGACCCGATCGACTCGGGATCCAGTCAGCGGAGCACCTGCCATCTGGAAGCACGCTCATCGTCAGCGCCGTAGGTGACCCTCCGTTGGGCCCCTCCACGCGCATCCTCAGCCCCGCCGATACAAAAGCAGCAGCCGGCGGCGCACTCGGTGCGACGCTGATCGTCACTTCTGACGGCGAGCCAACGACGACGTCTTTAGGGTTTGTTAGGGTTATGGTAGCGTCGCCGGGGGAGGGCGCGCCCCAGGCCGCCACCACCACCTCGCCGGCCGGGCGATGAAGAGGCACGCCGGCCAGAGACGCCCGCACCCTCCACGCGCCGGGCGCGGTGGGCGTGAACGACAGACGGTAGGTTCCGTTTCCAAGATCAGCCACGTGCGCTCTTTCCGTGCCACTCTCACCTTCTTCGGCCACCGCGTCAACGACCGTGCCGCCGTTCGTGAGGGGGTTGCCGTGCGCGTCGACAGTCGTGAGAACAAGGATCGTCGGACGGCCGACGACCGCGTTCGATGGCGAGGCGAGGCGGGAGGTTGCGGCCGAGGCGGGGCCGGGGACGACGCACAACGAGCGCGGCCATCCAGGAAGAGCGACGCCGCGAACAGTGGGCGCCACACTCACACTCCCAGCGACCGTCAGCTCGCCCGAGAAAGATAACAACCCGGAAGCGGCCGCCTTAACGCGCAGCAGCTCCCGCCTATCGCCCGGTCCAGTCAGCTCAACCTGCCGCAGGCACAAGTATAGAACTCCGATAACTTGACCGCCGACGATAAATAACGGCGCGTGTATAAAAAGGCTAGTGCGACCAAACGAAATGAAAATCATGATAATGTGGACCGCGTAATCCAAACAACTGACAAAACGCACAAGGCACCTTCTGAAGTCTAGCAAGCTTTCCAACATAACTACTTTTTTTCCTTGCGTACCTTGACGGCGTCGGCATCTGGTCCCAAGTCATTCAAGAGATTACGAAACTTGTCCCTCGGCGTCACTTCCACCTCGAGCTTGCTGCCCGCCGTGAGAGTGGGGCTGGCAGCAGTCCAGGTGCCCTCAGTGGTCGCGGGCGACAGCGTGGCCGGGGCGACATTGAAAGTGAGCGAGCGACCGCCCGCGAGCTCGCCGCTGTCAAGATTGAGGATACGCAGGTCGTAGACGCCCACCACCGTCGCGCTCAGTTGGAATTCGACAATACCGTTGCCCAACTCGCTGACTTCCGCGCGGAGGTCTCCTCCGTCTGGTCCATTGACCTCCGCCACCAGGGAGACCTGGGAGAAAAGCAGATCGAGAAGGTAAGGAAACTGTGCCGGTGTGAACGACGGAAGAAAATAAACAAAAAGAACTGTTCGTGTACATAACCAACAAGGCGAGAAAATTCGGCGACTTACTGATTCAAAAATTAGTGTGTCAAAACAGCATCCGCGATGAAGTGCTAATAATATTGAGGATACCACGAGGTGCTTCGATATGAACAAGACAAAGAGAACCAGAATAGCAAAAAACACAAGAGGATGATTTTGTCCCATTTACATGCCAAGATTAAAAACATAATATTATTTTCGATTTGATATGAAAGCCGCCGTCCGGGTGCCGAGCTGGAAACTTTATTTCGCTAATAAAATGAGCATTTTGGATAACAGCAATTCCGAGGTCGATGTGATGTGAGTGGTGTGATGTGATGTGAGGTGATGCGATTATTGTGATGTGATGTGATGTGATGTGATGCGATTATTGTGATGTGATGTGATGTGATGTGATGTGATGTGATGTGATGTGATGTAATGTGAGGTGATGTTTTGTGATATGATGTAGTGTAGTGTAACGCAACGCAATTGTCAGTGAATGCAATACAATGCAATGCAATATAAATATTTTCAATGATTCCCATAATTTTCTCACCTCGAGGTCGGCGCGGCTCAGCGCATTCCCCCAACGATCCGCGCGTGCAAGGCGCACCACGACACGCCGCCCCGCGATCATCCTCTCTGTAGTCGGTTCGATGGAGCAATGTGCGGGCGAGGTGACGGCGGGGCGGCACAGCCCTCGCACGCTGCTCCGTCCCCCCTCACTGTCCCCAGCAGGCCAACAGCAGACCTCAAATTCACCCGCACGAGTCAACTCGCAGGAGACACGGTAAGTGCCGTCGCCCTGATCCACAACAATCGCGTCCGTCGCGCTCCCACCCTGCGACACCAAAGGTAAAGCGAAGGTCAAATGAAGACAGCCATATTCAAAGTAGTATCTAATTTTCCGCAATCGAATATATACACAAGACACACAAAAAACTCGCTTGCATAGCACAACAACATAACATTTGCTGCAGATTGGAGCATTGTTTGCAGCCCTTCGACAAGCAAATACGTTCTACCCGTACCATAATGAGAATATAATATCTTCGAGACCACTAACATACCCATTAGAATAGAATTCGGTTTTAATTCATTCAGTGGGTTTCAGTTTCTTTGCCCGACGCGCGCGCTCACACACTCACACACGTGCGCGCGCACATTATCTATAGATCGTTACACTCATTTCACAAGAACAGAAAAACGTATTGAAAATATGCGCACAAACACCTAACACACTCGTTTTTAAGAATTGTGTACATGTCGCTGCCACGATAGACACCATTGCTAATGGCTATGTGAGTGAGGGATAAGTTCAACCAAACAAGTTTGACTACTTTCTGATGATGACAACTATTTTCAATGTACATGTGAGTTAGCTCACCTGATTGACGGCGGCCTTCAGCGCGCCCCCGCTAGAGGTCAGCTTGTTGCCGTGGGCGTCGAGTCCGACAAAGCCAAGCGCGAGCAGTCGACCAGCTTCGCAGGCCGCGTCGCCCGTCAGCAGCGGTGCAACGGACGAAAGCGGCCCGGGCACGATCTCGAGCGTGCGAGGCAGACCAACGAGACTGCCGTTGACGGTCGCGCGCACCGTCGCAAGCCCGGTCGACACCAAACAAAATCGAGCCGTGTAAGATCCATCGAGTGTGTCGTCAACACGTAGCTGAACCACCCCAGCCGACGAGTCGACCTCGAGCAACACCTCGTCGCCGCCCGCGCTGAGGTTACCGTGCGCGTCACGCACCACGACCTCCACCACCTCCTCGCGACCCGCGACCAGCGCGTCGGGGAGGCCGGACAGGCGCGAGAGTCGAGCGGCGCCGACGTCGGGGGATACGATGCAGGACCAGGGACTGCCCCCGACGTGTTGCCCTCTGTAGCGACAGCTCAACAGCAGTGCGCCGACGGACAGCGGAGTCACCGACGCGCAAAGCTGCCCGCCAGATTCACCTCCCGGCGCCACCTCCACCGGCACCGCGCCTTGAGGGCCGCTCGCCTCCAAGCTAAACCCCTGCCGTTCACGAAAAACCGACAGACCATAACCTCAGCACATTATCCACACACACAACACCTCGGAAAATCAGCATTCACAAAGCAAACATAACACCAACTCAGTCATTGATACGCATAACCTTACATTCTCTCGCTCACACATGCGCATTCACACTAAGCCACACACAAGCACGTTGACACACAACAATAACCTGACACCCTCTCTCACACACACACACACACACACACACTCGCATAGACACACACTCACACACCCGCATAACATACACATATACTAAGACGCACACATGCGCGCTCTCACCCATACAAATACATACACTCGCTCACGCAACACTCTCCATATCTCACACACATAAACACAAGTACACACCCACACCATCCACCCACACACCATTTCTGTCTACTTGACATACACACCCAAACCCAGATTATAAAGATTGTCCGTTGCCCACTCACCTCTGGGCCAAGCAGCGGCGGCGTGGTGATGGGGTTGTGAAACTCGTCGGCTGGTTTTACGATGAGCGAGGCGCGCTGGTTGCAACGCAGTTCCCCCGCCACGACTTCGCCCACGGCGGTGCACGCTACCGGCGCCACCTCGCGCGGCTCCACCACCGCACAAAACGGGCTTCCAGCGATGTGGGTGCCGCTGTGGGTGACAGACACCTCATACGCGCCCGATTTGACCGCCTGCACACCCACCAACACATCAGACGCCCCTCCTCGTTCAACAATTCACTCACACATTTACTCAATTCGTTATTTCAATCATCCAGTCACGAATTACTAGATAGATTAGTTGAGTTCAATGACTAATTCACGCATTCAACAATCACCAATAAATCAGCCAGTCACTAAAAATACTTTGTCAGTCAATTGATAAGTCAACAGTTACTAAATGAATGAATTGTTTACTTGTTCAATTTGATTCAGTCACATATCCACGAAGTATATCTATATCCACATATCCAGTCAGTCACATATCCACATGTCACACTAAAAATACTTTGTCAGTCAATTGATAAGTCAACAGTTACTAAATGAATGAATTGTTTACTTGTTCAATTTGATTCAGTCACATATCCACGAAGTATATCTATATCCACATATCCAGTCAGTCACATATCCACATGTCCAGTCCATATCCACATATCTATAGTCACATATCCACGAAGTATATTTATATAAGTATAGTATAAACGCTGATAGATGAATTAGACACTCAAATTTATATGCATGCAAATTAATAAGTCAAACAGTTACTCAATCCATTAATGAATCAATTAGCTTCAATCGCCCATTCATGTATTATGTCAATCACTGACAAAACAATCGCTTACTCAAGAACATACTTATTGATCTTGTCATTTACGTGAACATTGACCCATGACCCTCACCTGAAAGCTGCACCCATACTCCCCGTTGCCCTCATCCACCACCGTCCCACTCCCCACCGCCCCGCCCTCCAGCGCCGCCCACCCCACCGCAAACACATCCCCCCCCACACTCTTCCGCGCGCCCTCCTCATCGCGCGCCGCCACCACAAAACGCGCCGCCTCCCCCGCGCGTAGCCGCAGCGACAGCGGCGCGCCAACCACCTCACACAGCGCCGCGGCCGCGCGCGCCGTGGACGCCGTCACAATGGCGGGGCTGCCGCGCAGATGAAGCTCCCCCACGCGCGCGCTGATATGATAAGTTCCCGCGACGGTCGCGACATAACTCGCACCACCACCGCCTTGGTCCCAGCTCACGCGCACAGGAGCTGGACCCTCCACAGACACAGCCACCCCCGCCGTCGCTATCGCCCCGTCGCTGCCGAGCCGGTTCCCGAAGCGGTCGGAGAGGTCGACGAAGAGTTGGGAGGGGCGACCGAGCGCCACCGCGCTGAGTCCGGGGCCATAGAGCCGCGAGCTGGAGGGGCACACCTCCCCGGCGCCCACCACAACCTGCTCCCCCGCCACGCCACGCCACACAAAACCCAATCAGTAATAGCCCAAAAAACACGTGCAGCAGGGGGATTGGAGGTTGTCCGTGTGCGTTACACTCAAAACATGCGAAATCGCTCTGGTTAATGGTTCGGTTTACAGCATCTTGGCACTTGTATGTGTGTACAACTTTCCTACTTTCATTCAACCCTCGGCTTCGCTACAAATCAGTGTAACTTCTTACAGCTCATCGCGGGCATGTTCAATGTACCCTTCATACATAACCTCGAATTCGATGCAGTGCGTGTTTGTGTTTATATCGTTAGTAACTTTGGGGTTTCCTGATCCGTCATTCCTTAAGCCCATTGTTTGTTGACTCCTCATATACAGCTCCCACCTGCCCATGCCCCATATCATGCCCTACCCGTTTGCACGTCACAATAAAAGTAGGCCTGGCTCAGGGCGACAGAGGGCGTTGGCGGCTCTCCATCACATCCCAATTGCGTCACATCTCAATCATTTGAATCGGACTATTGACATTCGCATTACAATACGAACCAACCTCCCTTTTTGCACCTAGCTGCCTTTTTGCCGTTGACCCTTTCCCATTGAACTCAGATGTCGTACTCTTCACAAATTTAAACATATGCCTGACTATCTCAATCGGTAAGCGAAGTAGACCGAGTAACTTCAGTTACACACTTTCACCTAAATTGGCTCTTCGGCAAAAACTAGCGCTCGTAGCAGCACCGAAAACTGTTTTTTCTCCGTCTCCAAATTCAGTTGGACTCAACGCTACTACGAGCTTCAGCTTTTTCAGTTTTTCACTGGAAAGCTTCATGAGCTCAAGTATATGGGCATTCCGGTTAAAACGGAACCCATTTCCATTTATTTATAGTCCTTTCCTTTACCGCCTCTCTCGAAACCTTTTCTCCACATACTTTCGACTACGCTTCAACAGGAGAAAAGGGGAAAAGAGGGAGAGGCGAGGCCCGACTCACTCGAAAGGGGCAGCCCTCCAGCTCCTCCTTTCCAGCACTGACCACAATGTCATGTGCGCCGGCAAAGTTGGCGGTGTAGCAGCAGCGATACCTGAGCCGCCGCAGCAAAGGGAGGCGTCAGAGTGGGACACATAACCGCAGGTAATCACACACACACACACACACACACACACACACACACACACACACACACACACACACACACACACACACACACACACACACACACACACACACACACACACACACGCACACACACAACCTCACCAATTCAAAAGCGTTCCCATCCACTCAATATGTAGCAAAGCCTTTTACAGGTGAAAATAAGAACTGGACGAAGAAAGCAAAGGAAGGATGGATGGCTGACTTTTCCCGATGTCGCACCACACGAAAGCAAACAAAATCACAATCTCGCAGCAATGTATCCAAATATCCAAACGCAAGACAGCTGATAAAACGCGCACGATACTATTTACCAACATTTCGCAACACGAAACGGTAAAGCACATTCCCAAACCCATGCATCACTCAAAAAATAACAACTTGACCCAACAAAGTCACTGTCACGGCCGACTCACCTTCCGCCGCCGAGGTCGTCCACCCGAATGGGTTTCCCGTCGTGGTTGCCGCCCCGACCACCCTGCACCAACACCGCTGATAGCGCATCGCCACCCGAATCGCGAAGGTTGCCAAAGCGGTCGCGCGCAGACACTGTGAAGTTGCTCTCCACCCCCGCCCGCGCAGACCTCAGCCCCGACCCCTCACAGCTGCACTTGGACGCCTCCAACTTGGCCGGCAGCACTGTTGACCGCCACGAACACACACACACACACACACACACACACACACACACAACACACACACACACACACACACACACACACACACAGTCAGTCAGCTTCAGTCCTCAGCCTCCTCTGCCCCATACACAACAACACGCACATGACAGATGCACCACAACATCAGATTTTGTCCACAGGCCAGAGAGAACAAGTTCTCACCGTTGCATGTGTGCGAAGCGCCCCCCACTAGAGCATCTTCCAGAAGCACAGCAACGGCGTGCTGCCCGGCGGCCTCCGACACCCAATCAACCCCATATGTCCTGCGATCACAGTGTCCACGTGAGATTTTGAATACGTGGGAATGATGAAAGGGAGTGCTGCCTTACACGTGTGTGTGTGTGTGTGTGTGTGTGTGTGTGTGTGTGTGTGTGTGTGTGTGTGTGTGTGTGTGTGTGTGTGTGTCTGTGTGTGTGTCTGTGTGCGAGAGAGCAAGATGCAAGTGTCTGTGTTGGGGTATATATTAATGAATATATTTGAGTGTGACCTATATTTGCATTTGAAACTGTTTGCGTGTCCCCTTGAGTTTCTACACATTGTTCAGGAATGAGGGATATTCATTTACTTGCTATGGGTCAGATGCTGTGAGTTGTATGTGATACGCATAGGGTACGTCTGGCCTGGCTGCCCCGCCCCCCCGCCCTCCTCTCACACACACACACACACACACACACCATCACCACCACACGCGCATATACACAAAACCACACAATCACGCACACTCTTTCCTTCTCTTTCTCTCTCGCTCTCATATACACAAACACTCATTACAACAAACACACACACACACACACACACGCGCGCGCACACACATGCACACTCAAACTACTCTCTTACGCACACATATTCAGTAACACACGACTATGGTTTCAAACACAAACACAGAAATACACACTTCGACGTTCAGTTGCAGTTGGTGTGGGGCTACTTGGGTCACACACACACACACACACACACACACACACACACACACACACACACACACACACACACACACACACACACACACACACACATGCAGCACTCATCACACACCCCTCTCCCGTCCGCCCCCCCTTCGCCAATCGCACCCGTCAAGGTTGTCAGTCAGCGTCGCGTGCGCCAGTGCGCCGTCAGGTTGGGTGATCTGCACATCAAACAGGTCTCCGCCCACTCGACGCATGCTCCCCTTCCCATCGCAGGCTGCCACCACAGCCAACCCCACAGCAGCCCAGCGTCAGACCGGGACACACACACTCACGCACACAAAAGGCGGCCTATACTTCCGTCCTCGCTTTTCCTCTTCTGAACTTCGTATGTCAAAGAATTTGAGTCTTTTCTATTCTTTTGTTTGGCGGACACGCACCTTGGATGGAAAAGTGATTCGTATCGCCGGCCACGCCCTGTACCAATCCAGTCCCCAGCAGCTTACACTTGGCGGGGATCCTGCGCCGAGTAGCAGAGTGAGACAACCGTGAGTTAAGCGAGCTAGTCGACGAGAGGTTACGGGCACTCGACGAGTTGTTACGGGCTTCTTACGTCTCATCGCTCTTAACTCTGATGTCGAAGGGGCTGCCGTGCAGCTCGCGGCCGCCGTCAAAAAGGATCTGCAGCTGATACACTGCAGCGACGCGAGGCGTGAAAGCAATCCGGAAGTTCCCGTCCTGCGTATCCTCAATTGCCGCCGCGTGAAGTAGCCGTCCATCGTCCAGCACGTTGGCCGTTAGTGCATACCCGCCGGTTTCCCATTTATTGCCGAACTGGTCGTAACACTCGACGGCGACGCTGTAGGGCTCGTCAACAAAGCCAATACGGTCGCCAACGCGCACCACGCTCGCGGCCTCGTCAGGGCGAGCGGCCTGGCAAGCAATATGAAATGGGCGCCCGCCATTCAGCGTGGACGAGCCCACTGAGAGCGTCAGTCGGTAGTCGCCGCTCATTGGTGCGGTGTACCGAACAGTTACGGCGCCTTTCTCCTGAATTACTTCGCTCTTGACTGCCGCGGGGCCCTTGAAGGCCGCGCGGACATCGGACGCCTGCGAACGCAAAGCAGGCCATATCAGCTCATACGCGCGATTGCCTAGACCTGCTTGGCGGATTCATCATGTGCAATTATATGAGGGAGCGCTAGTTATTTCCCCACCCGGAGCTTTGTCCGCGAACTCGCCGCGGTGATCCGAACGTAAGTCTGCACCCTGGGCGCCGCCAGCTCCAGCCCTGGTCCATCCAGCTCAAATGGCGAGGCTGGGCTGTTGGTTTTACTGGCATCTGGAGTGGACTTGGTGTCAGAGGCGCCGCTATTGCGGGATCCCGTCGGCCGGCGCAACCCCGCCGCCGGTACCGCCAGCTTGCTTGGCCGATGATCACTTACGGTCATCTTATCTGGACCGCGGTCGCGGCGAGCAGACGCCTGCATCGCGTAAAACACCCGCACACGGCACTTACACACGCCTGTCCATACGCAAGCCGTTACCTGGGAAATAAGTGGCTCGTGCGTTCAGACGGCTTGGAAGTTGGAGCCCTACGAAGGCGACGTGATGTGTGTGTGTGTGTGTGTGTGTGTGTGTGTGTGTGTGGTGTTGGGGGGGTCGACATCGGGTGCGAGTGGTCAACGCAATGGGGAAAACAAAAACACCGTGAGTTGTTTTCAAAATTTGAATCGACAGAGCCAGAAAAAATCAACCCCGGACCGTCCGGCCTTCCGACGGTGGGACCCTAATGAAACCGTCCCAGGATTGTGGGACGGGCCTCACGGTACCTCGTGCTGGAGAAAGCGACGCTGGTGCCTGGCGAGGCTGTACCGCGTGAAGCGATGCTGTGGGACCAAAGCGCAGTGGTCGAGCGGCTGGTCGCGAAAAGTACACTAACGGTAAGTATTGTGAGCGGAAAAGTCGTAATAGTGAACGAATGACACTTTGCGCTCTGGTCCGGCAAATCGAGGCCCTCTCTCGCTGCTGCTACTTCTTGGGGGATATAGCTACAAGCAAAGCTGCCGCGAAACACTTCTCCACCTATACCTTCGGTGACGCGAACGGCTGAAGCCCTGCCGCCTACAGCTGTTTCGTGCAATATTGAAATGATGTTGTGTTTTATGGATTGTACGGACTACAGCAGAGTTACGGGTTTCCTTCCGTCAACGCGCGGTGCGGTCGTATGACGCACCGGTGTCGCCGCTGTTGGATGCTCTCCTCTCTCGCCTGAGGTTCCTTGTAGTTCCGGCTGATGCTGCTGCTGCTAGTCCTCAGCGCTATTTGTTTCCAAAGTACCTGTCCGTCAAAAACGCTTGCTGTGCTCCGTCGCTTTCGCAGTGAATCTGAAATCCAGCACAACTCACCCAATCGTTCACCTGGACTCTTCTGCGTCGTAACATTTGCTGTCGTTGTCCTTCGGGCCGCGACGATTCGCTTTTTTTTTTTTTATGTTTTTTTTTCAACAACAATTATTTTGATTACAATTATGGCGCAACTTTAACATGGTCGTAAACTCATCCATCAACCATTTTTATTCATTTATTTTGGCCGGCTTGGCAGTGGGCTCAGCTATCCGTTTCCTTAAAGCAAAAGATGCTCACGTGCGCGGGGATTCCCAAGACGAAGTCCATAAACGTGGGGAGCCGGCCATGTATGGACGGTGAGCGACTGCTACGACCACAGCGGGTGTCCCAAAGGCATGGTACACCGGACGGAGACGACGGCGACAACGAACCCATGTGGTCGTTAGAACTCGCTTCGTCGTGGGCGCGCTTAGATGCCGCGTGCGGTTCTCACGCTCTCGCCGAGTCCGAACCCTTGATAACCACAACCTTAGCGATGCTTCCCCCGCAACGTCCAACGGTGGCTCGCGCAGGCAGCGTAGCCGAAGCCCGATCAAACAACGAGCAGATTGCTCGGTCCCTTGATGGCCTACCCTCGCTCGTACCCCTTTCTGCGTTTGCCACGGACATCTTTCCAAAGCTACAAGCCTATATAAGTGAGCGCGTCAAGCTGCTTCGCTTCGCGAAGCTCGCTTCAACGTTTTCCAACCGCGCTCGGCCGGAGTCTAGGCGCTTTGTATCTCGTCTCGGCCACGGCGCCCTTGCGTTTTTGGCTTCGGACCCGCATACTTCGGGTCGCCTTGGCGAGCTCCGTGACAAGTCCCTTGAGCACTACGACGCAGTTTTCCACGTCGCGGTCTGTCGCATCTTCGGCCTACCCTCATCCCGAATCCTCTCTACTCTACGCTCCCCCACTGCTTGTGCTTCTTTGCCATCTCTCGATTCAAGCTATGCGGGGTGCGTTCTCGTCGGCGGGTGTTGACATGTCGGACGATGCGTGGGCCACTGCTTTTGCGGACCACTTGGCTCGATGCGGCGGGGATGCTTCGGTCCACACCGTTCACTCTTGGTTAGTGACGACCCTTGCGGAAATCATCTCTCAAGTTCGTGGCGCACTCGGGGTTGGCGTCGAGGTTCTCACAGATCCCACGATGTTAGTTCAACTCCCCAACGGCAACGATGAGATGTGGGTGTCTTGCACTATCACGGATCCGAGGCTCAAAACTTACCCTTGATGCCGTAATTTCCGGTTTGTTAGGGGTTTCTAGCCCCCCGTCACCCGAAGTCGCTCTCCGCTATGATGAGAAGACCAAGTTCTAGAAGTACTCGGAGGGGGTGAGGAGTCGCCCCGACATCCGTTTCATTCCCTTTGCAGTCACGGAACTTGGTACTCTCGGCGGCCACGCCACGGCTTTCTTAAGGAGCTAGCCAAGCAGACACCCGCATCTAAAGGGATGCACATGGGAAAGTTGTTGGCCTCATGGCGTCGAAAGGTCTCTCTCGCCGTCCATGTTGCTCACGCGGACAACGTCTTGCGCGGTTTGCCCGCCGTTGCGGACGGCTTGGAGGCCGCTTCTTCCTCGGATGGGATGCCTTCTCCTGGCACGGCGCTCTTCACCCGCGCCATGGGCCGCAAGCGTCCCCGCGCTTCCTCGAGCGGCCCGTGAGGCGCCGCTTGTCGCCTCCACATGTTGCAGTCTCGGCGCGGCCTAGGAGTTTCCTTAGTTCAATTTGCTAGGTTTGTGCACAATGTAGTGCTTTCCCTTTGCCGTGTTTTGGATTCCGTGATCCTCTTGTCACTCTTACCCTTTTGTTTCCCCTCCCACTTTCCATGTCCGTGCTCATCTTGTTCTTCTTGTAACCTTTAATATACCCCCCGGCGCCCGGGCAACTGGCAAGAAGACCCTCACCGGCACCCTCTACCGGGCGGCATTTTGCATCAAGCACGACTGAGTGTGTAGGTTAAAACAAACCTCGTACATCATCATAGAATATATACTCCTCCACAAAAGTCCGGACATGCATTACGTTTAACAGAAGCAGATAGTCATGAACACTCTCCCCTCTCACCACGTCAAGCACGACGACACACGAGTACCACCCAATTGTAGGAGAGCCGGGAAGCAAGCAGTTAGTCGTCATCCGGGGTGGTTAGACCTCAACTTAAGGCGGGTGTTGTCGGTGGAGTTTGTCGAATGAAGCCCATAAATTCCCATGAAATTGTATGAACTACTCACGTCGTTCTCAGCGCCACACTTTGGCATTACTGAAGCGCTCATACCAAGCTGCATTATACTCCGTGTTCCACACAATCATGTTTTGCGGAACTTGTTGCAGGGAGTTTGGAGGCGTGGGTGCCGTGTTCAATGCCCGGGGTTTGGTTGCGGGTGTGTGAATAGAGCACGGAAGTTCACGCCGCATGCACGGGCAATGGTTTTGGAAAGCTAGCGAGTAAAAACGCACGTGACGCACGTTTGGATGAACACTACACGATGTAAACATGCGAGGGTGATTGGCTTTGGTGAGGGGCGAGGTCCAACTTGGCCATTAGGGACGCATCACGTTGACGGTAGTGTTTGGAATGCTTGGGTATGTGCTTGTGCCAACCACATCCGCCCCACGCGTGGCACACGTCAGGATTAGGCTCGGAAATCAGTTGGAATGAAGAATTGGTAAACATGTACCGACAAACCCCGCACAAATCGCCTCATGAGGTGAGCCGAATTCGACGGGTGTTGCTTAGCACTGCGGCTCAGCTTTGCCGGAGTAATGTGGAAATCAAAATAATCAACGAAACATTGTGAGTGTTTGAGCTGCAAAGTAAATGCGTTCGACGCGCATTGAAAAGACACGTCCAACGGTACATGATTCAAAAAGCTTTGACCAGATTCAAGTAAGTTATGATCGTTTGAATAGTGTGGACGAAGGCATCTTGCCCTTGGGTTGAGTGCATATCGGAGGTAAGTATACATACGCGATTTCAAGAAGTCTTGTCCGTACTTTTGTGGAGTGTAGAATTTGATGTAAGAGATGGTGAAATAGTTTACTCATTTGCAAAGTTGTAATTGGCTCGGTTATGCCAAAGATGTGGATCGCTTGCATAACTTAGTTCGGGTGGCCCTTGGGCGGTTCTACGCAATGCGAGAGGGAAACGAATGGGAGGGTTGTGCGTGAGTGGCGGCTCTAGTCGCAAAAGGCAAAAGGTGGACACGCCGCCGTTGCTAGTGCATTATTTGGTCCATTATTCGTAGCTTCGGTCACTTGAGTCTGACTGATTTTGAAAACCCGATATATATAGTTTACTCGTTATTTTATTTTACATTGAACCGAGATCCCGGGTATTCCTCAGAAGAAGGGCGTCGCAGATAAAAACCCCGAAGTAATAATATTGACAAATTGCATTATCTCGGGGTGTGGTGTGGAGAATATGCATATGGGGATGGTGAGCCACTAGAAGTTGTTCATCAACAATTTTCTGCGTGAGTCCATAATTCGGTTCAAAACTAGGGTCCTAGCCCATAGACCCGATGGAGAAGATTCGATCTCCCGTGTGTTGTATTCGTCAATTGCTCGTGTTGATTCCGTGATTAAAGATTAGGGCATTTTTGTGCTCAGGATTTGGATCCACTGCATGGTTGGATGTATGCGTACGTCACAATCCAACATGCGCCCCGAACACCCCAAACTTTGAAAGGGCTTCGTTATCACTACTCGACCCACTTATTTCGATTAGTATGGTGGGCATCGAAGAAGAGGTATGCCGCTTCGTCACCATACTCGGCACACGTTCGGAAATACATTCACCCACTCTCGCTATCACCACTGCACGCAGCCGCTGGGCCACTAGGGATGATCTCCTCTCTGCCTTTCGGAACACATTCCACACATAAACTGTTAGCACTAGCATCCCGTTGCCTAGTGCTTATGTACAAGGTAGCTATTTGTAATCCTAGTACTTAATGTTGTGTTATTAGCCGTTCTCTATTTCCCCGTTGGTGGCGGTCGGCCGGCCTTGCCGGTGCCTTCGCCGGCCGCCATCTCTCTCCTTTTCACTTTACTAGTCACCGCACCCGGGCCTCTTGTGGGGCCGGCACGACCTACATGTAACTATCCGTTTCCGATTCCGACAGGTTATTATGGGCCCTCCACTAAGTTACACTAGAGAAAAGCGTGTGTAAAGGGCTCGGCGCCACCGTAGTCTCACCTACTCCCACGTTAAAAAGAATAGGGCGTGTGTAAAGCGCTCGGCGCCACGCTAGTAATTAATCGTCCAACCGACACCACGCTTCGCTTTCGGGTTGGTTGTCCGCGACCGTCTTACCATCTCCCACGTAAAAAGGAGAAGAGCATGTGTAAAGCGCCCGGCGCCACGCTTGCCCCAACCAGCTTCCAATCTCACATAGCTCAGCCTACCGAGGCTCTCAAATGGATCTGGTTGTTTAAAACCGACCCCCGAAAAATCTGCTCGTGCGTACTTTAATTAGTGTTGTTATTGTTTTTCCCCGAGGCAACGCCGCAACGCTCACCTAACTAAGCGAGCAGCTAACCTTTCCCACGGCGAAAGGGGGCAGTCAACACGAGCAGCGCCCGTCTATGCTTTTGCGTGTCTACACGCTCCTGACAACCATGTTGGCTTTGCTTCTTCCTCGGAGGTCGCTCTCATGGCGTCGGCTAATTCGCCCGTGGGCAGTTTTCCCCGCTACATGACATAGTAGTACATTCCGTAGTACATTTGGAACCGCTTCATATCGGCAACTCGCCGGTAGCGGCACGTTCTTGTGAGCGCATGTCGCTACATGCACTACACCTTCGATAAAGATGGCACCTTTTTCGACGCAAGCTAGGACGACGTCAAGACCTCGGCTACCTTGAGGGGGGTGTTAGCACTAGCATCCCGTTGCCTAGTTCTTATGTACAAGGTAGCTATTTGTCATCCTAGTACTTAGTGTTATGTTATTAGCCGTTCTCTATTTCCCCGTTAGTAGCGGTCGGCCGGCCTTGCCGGTGCCTTCGCCGGCCGCCATCTCTCCCCTTCTCACTTCTCTAGTCACCGCACGTCCGCACCCGGCCCCCTTGTGGGGCCGGCACGACCTACATGTAACTACCCGTTCCCGATTCCGACACAAACCAAACTCTACTCCGACTCCCTCAACAAATCATCATTACACTCCCACACATACCACACACTCAGTCCAGAAGACGTCGTCTTCTCATCAAGCGGTAGCAACGCCCCACACACATGGCACGGCACTGACATCGCAAACCCGGAATTTGACCACGAATGTATGCGCCGCGCCATAGACCACGCCATCACAAGTGATACCCACTCCAATTCCTTCAACTCCCCAAGCGCCACCATTCTCACCCGCCCCCGATGGGAACACACACCGTATCAACACTCCAAATACATCAACCCACCGTTTACACACCACCTCTACACACTCCCCAATGACGTAAACACTTTGCTACCCGTCCGACCAACACACTTGCACCCTCGCCCCCACGCCCTTCGGCACACGGTGGATGATAGACACCTACCTCGTCGCTGACCACCTCGCATTGTCCTCTCTACCCTAACACACGGCCATACCCGCCCTCCACAACACTCCCGAATCCATATACGACACACACCTCCCACCTCCACCCTCATCCGACCACCCGCGACCCCCCTCGCCCAATACAAACTACATTCGGCAGGCATTTACTACCTCCCCCGCAACCCCACTTGCCCCATCACTTACCCTGCCCGGAACGTACGACACTACCCTACTCCCCCACGAAAGGTGTCATTGCTTGGAATTGGCAGTATTTCGCCTACATTGACGGCTCTAGAAAAGAAGGCTCCTCGCCAATTAGAGCGGCCGCAACCCACCATGCCACTGACACTCACGTCAAAATCATGAGGATTTCCACTCTCCCCTTCCACACCATTAACCGTGTGGAACTTTCGGGCATTGACATCGGCCTACAACTTGGTCATACTATTGAACCATGCAAACACGGTTAGTGTGGAAGATAACTCACACAAACGTAGTTACAGTCACAGTCACGCAAACAGGACAGTCACAGAGACAACCAACCTACAGGCGTGGTGTCGGGACAACATAACTATGTAAGCTATAGCCTAGCGACAGCTCCGTACCGAGTCAAACAATTTATCGGTATGTCCGATCAAGACATGTACTAATCATATCTAGAGTAGCTTACAATAGCTATCTGCAACTAATACGTATACGATATTACTTACAACACTCCCCATGAAGGTAGCTACGGGATGAAGCGTTGCATTGGGTCTTGTCCTCCAAGGATTGCACTTCGGTGTCTTGCCAATGCAAGTCCTGGGAGGGGTTTGGTGAGCATGTCAGCCACCATATGGTCAGTGGGGAGGTACCTCAACTTGATGGTTCCCTGCTCCACGTGGTCTTTGAGGAAGTGTCACTTCACACCGATGTGCTTAGACTTCTCGTTGGCCAAGGCATTCATGGAGTATGCAATGGCGCTTTGGTTGTCCTCCCAGATGGTGGTGGTTTCGGTGATGGGGGAGTTGAAGATTTCCCCCATAAGTTGTCGGAGGTGGAGTCCCTCCTTGGTGGCGCCAGCCGCAGAGTAGTACTCGGCTTCACACGTGGATTGAGCCACACAAGTCTATTATTTGGACTTGTAACTGACGGGCCCGCGTCCGAGGGTGAAGAGATAACCGGAGCGAGACTTGCGGGTGCTGTTGTCGTTGGCCCAGTCAGCGTCGGCAAAGCCTGTGATTTGGAGGCTGTGGTCCAAGCCCCCCCCCCCAACGATCATGTCGATGGTGCCATGAAGGTAGCGGAGGACCTTTGTTAGAGCTTGTAAGTGTGCCTCTGTGGGTGAGGCTTGGGCGGAGCCGGGAATGCTCAATGCCTTGGAGACATCGGGGCGCGTGCATACGGCTGCGTACTGGAGGCTGCCCAGAAGGCTGGGGTAGACGTCCTTGGCCACCCCGGTGAGAGAGGGCGAGGTCATGTGCGCGAGGCCGGCGAGAAAGCCCGGGTCCATAGGAAGCGACGACGGCTTAGAGTCGGACATGACGTATTTGGCGAGTATGTCGCGCAGGTACTTGGATTGGTCCAGCGAGATGGTGCGCGTGGAGCGATCGCGGGTAATGTGCATGCCGAGGAGTTGGGAAAGGTCGCCGAGGTCCTTGATCTTGAACCGTGCTCCGAGTTGTGTTTTGAACGATGCGAGCCAAGTGGCATAATTGCAAGCCGCGGGAATGTCATCAACGTACATGGCGATCATGGCGAAAACGTGACCGATGCGGTAGATGTATATGCACGGGTCGGAGACGCATGCTGCCATCCATGGTCGACGAGCCATGCACGAAGTAGCATGTTGAACTCGCGGGGGGACTGTTTAAGGCCGTAGAGGCAGCGCTTGAGGTGACACACTTTGGACGTGCCATCGGTGAAGCCGAGGGGCTGGCGGATGTGCACGTCTTCCCGGATGGGAGCGTAGAGAAACGCTGTGTCGATGTCAAGCTCGCAGAGTTCAAGGTCGTGGGCGGCTGCGATGGTGAGGAAGAGACGCAGGCTGGCCATGCGGATGACTGGGGAGAACGTCTCTGTGTAGTCTAGTCCAGCGCGTTGGCTGCACCCCTTGGCGACGAACCGCGCTTTGAAGCGGGAGACGTCGCCGGCGGTATCCGACTTGATTTTGAAGATCCACAAGTTGTTAACGACCATTCGGCATGGGGGGAGGTCCACAAGTTCCCACGTGCCGTTGGTGATGAGGGAGGAATACTCATGTTGCATAGCTGCTTGCCACTGGGGGGCTTGGGCGCTGTCCAACGCAGCCCGGTAGGATTTCGGTTCCACACACTCCCGGGCGGAGAGGAGGGCGACAACAGTAGAGGACGTGCCGGCAGGTGTGTGTGGGGGACCCGTGATAAGGACGGGGACGTGAGGGTGCTCAAATATGTCCTCTTGAGCTTTGCCTTGTTCAGGATCACAACACGCCGTCACGAGGGTCGGGGGGTAGTCGGACAAGTGAGCAACCATATTGCCGTATCGAATGGGGTGTGAGCGGAGCCGAGCATGGCGAGGGGCTGCTGGGGGGGGGGGAAGGAGTGTTGATAATGTGAGGTCAATGGGGTGGGATAGGGGTGAGGCTTGGGGTACGTCTGCCGAAGAGTCCGTGATGACCGAGTCGACAGCGGGTTGTGCGTCGAAGCATGGGGTGTCTTCCTGAAAGACAACATGGACGGAGGTGGTGATGCGACGCGTTTCCGGGTTGTAGACACGGTACCCGGGTGCGTCAAGGGGATCGCCCACCATGACGCCGCGAAATACTTTTTCACTAAGTTTCCGACGTTATTTGTCGGGCACCTTGGCGAAAACGGCGCAGCCGAAGACGCGGAACTTGGAGGCGTCGGGCACAAACGACGTAAGGATTGTGAGGGGGACGCCACCCTTGGGTCTGACTGAGCGACTGTACGTGCGGTTGCGAAGGTACACAATAGTGCTGACACCGCACGACCACATGGAGTTGGGAACGGCCATGCTGTGGAGCATCGCCGACGCATTGTCCCGGATAGTGCGCCAAGGACGTTCGGCTTTGCCGAGCATGTGGTGGGCGTATGGGGCAGAGAACTGGACCCCGACGCCGAGGTGTGCGCACATCCGGCGAGTGGCAACAACTTCAAACACATAGTCGGAGTCAAACTTGAGGACTGGTCCGAACGCGCCCGACTGGGAGTGATGGCGGGCATGCAAGTGTTTGATGTCCCAGAGGATTGCTTCCAACTCCGAACATGCGTCGTCTTTAGACTTAAGGAACCGCACCCACATGTAGTTGGTGTGGTGGTCGATGACGAGCAAGCAGTAGCGGAGGCCATGTGGGGAGGGGACATTGACTGGGCCCAGAGATCAGCGGACATGTTGAGAAGGGGGCGGGATGGTTTTGCGCAAGCGGCTGTGTTGCGCGGTGTAGCTGTGGCTTTGTGGAGTAAGCAAGAGTCGCAAGAAACTGTGTTTACAAAGCTAGCTAACACATGGCTAGTCGGGACACCGTGAGTATGCTAGGCATGTAGGGTTTGCATGTTCAAGTGGCCAAACCGACGGTGCCTCAATACGGGGTCACACTGGGCAGTCATGGCAACTTGAGGTGAGGGGCCAGGTTCCGACGTTGCGGATGGGATTGAAGGGAGGTCCGGCTAGTGGGGAAGGAGGTAGAGACCACTTCCGGACGGTTCTAGCACACCCATGCCTGTGGGTACCAAAAGCAAACCAGTATCAGAGTTGGAGGGGAAGATGAATTCACATCCGCTGTGAGTTTGCATCCAACTGACACAAAGAAGTCTGCCGATACGTTGAGTGGAGCGAGATGATAGGTCAGGGGTGTAGAGTGCATACACAATGCGGTGAATAAGCTGGCCAGAGGCAAGTCTGACAGAAATTGTCATATCCTAGCCATTTAGCTAAGTGCTAGTATCTGACATTATTTAGTTCCTCTAAATGGTACCTGTATCTTAGCGATATTCAATGACTCTTTTATTGTCATCACGGCAGTACAACTGTATCGCCGTATTTTCCCTCGACAGTACATAGTTACTAGCAGTATCTCTTCTAGATAGTTCTTCTCTAGATAGTTCTAAGAGCTTGTGCGATAAGGTTAGATAGACGGTACATGTAACCTCAGTTAACCTGTATCACTAGTAATAGTTTGGTTTAGTTAGCAGACAACACAAGCTACAGGTTCTAAGGCTGTTTCTAGAACACCTGAGGTGTGGACTTACTGGTAGAGATGAGGAAGACCGGTACAGAATAGAATTACGCCACACCCAGATTGTAAGAAACCCTGTTCCTAAGACAATCTTACTAATTCTCTCTACGCTGTATAATTAGATCCAGAGATTAGATTCTACTATTAGTCTAAGGTTGCCAACTTAGCCTAACCAAAGTAGCACCTCACACGTGGTTTCGGAGCCTCAGAACAGCTAGACGAGACGAAGATGTCTAACCGAGCAGGAGAGAGACTGCCAGAGGAAGTCGATGGTCGACCAGAGGGGGCGCCTTCTGGGCCGACACAGCCGACGTCGACAGATGGTGGAAGACAGACAGTGCGAGAAGGATCGACTCCCACGATGGAGCCTATGTCGGTACACGTCACCGAGATGCTACAACGACTAAGTAACCGAGTTGACACTTTTTCGACTGAGCTATCTCAACTGCGTGACCACGTCGACAACGGTTTCATACATTTTGAAGGACGAGTGAACGGAAGCCGAGAAACGGAGAATTTTCTTCGAGGAGAACAATTGAGATCGGAGAGGACGCGAGAGATGCCAAGCATGATGCCGAACGATGTCAAACCAGTCAAGATCAAGAGCATCGCTACGACTAACATCGACGAGCTGAGAAACTGGTTCCGACATGCACGAGGGTATCTACGGTATCATAGCGTTAACTCTGAAGAACAAAGAGGAGTGTACTGGGTATCTGCCTTTCTGGAAGGACCACTATCGAAGTGGTGGTACTCCCAAGTTGCGCAGACTGGAGATGAAGTCGGTGGAGGATTTTCCGGAGTTTCTGAGATGGAGAAATCCTTAATTCAGGGATTCTGCGGAAGAACACCGGCGGAACAAGCGAGATTGAATTTGGACAAAGCGAGACAGAAAACCACGGACCTGAAGTATGCGAACTATTTTCGAGAACAATTATTGGAGCTTCCTCACCGTCACGAAGAAGATAACGTACATGATTTCCAGCGCGGGTTGAGACCCTCGATTCATAAGGAGGTTGCCCTAAAAACCCTAAGACCCTACACGAGGCGATTCAAGCAGCTCTGCGAGCGGAGGCAGCGGAGACCAAGATTGAGACGACCCAACGCTCGACAGGCCGACTGAACGCCATCGAAGAAGACAACGACTTTTCATAGGCAGCGGAGGAGATCGACAGTGAGTCGGAGGAAGAATCGCATGGCGCGACCGAAGAAAAGCCGCGGGAGCTGTACGAGATTAGACGCCTCGCTCAAGAGGAGGTCGACAGATTTAAGAAGGAGGGCAAGTGCTTCATTTGCCACAAGAAGGGACACATCGCTATCGACTGCCCAGACAGAAAGAACAAGAAGAGCGACTGAACGAAGAAATCCCGGCCGGGAAAGTGAGACATGAGTCGGCAGCTCGCGGCAAGCTGCAGGATGAGGTTTCGTCTCCTACAGCGACTCAGGAAGAGACCAGAACAGAAGAAGTACGAGACCCGCTACCTCAAACGACATTGAGGCCAGTCTTTAGGAGCAATGACTTTAGCGACTAGATGATGAATAGGGAGTATTTCCTGAAGTACTCTCGGATCTACGGACCTTTCGACTTAGATGGAGCTAGCGATAATGACGGCCTTAATTCTCAAGTGGCGGAGGATTTTTGCTGTCTGGCGCGCCCATTTCAGGAGAGAGATTTACAGAAGTACCGGAGAATTTGGCTAAATGCGCCATTTAATGAATTAGAAGATTTTTTGGGCCATTATTTGCGGAGTAAACTGCTTCATCCCCATCTGAGAGCCGTTATAGTGGTTCCAAAATGGAGGGCAAAACCATGGTTCAAGCTGCTGCGAAATTTTCGACTTGTCGACGAGCTGGCGGCGAAAGAACATGTGTTTACCTGCCCTACGAACGACGGAATAGAAGGAAGAAGGCAAGATGTTGGACCGACAAGATGGACGACGCAAGTCTACGTCGACGACACCGATCGAGTTCGATTTCTGCCTCAGAACCTACAGAATCCCCCGAAGACCTATTGGACTCACTCGACGACTCTTGTTACCGATGGCCGACGAGTGTTACTAACGAAAGAGGACACTGGCATGGTCTGGTTTCCTGGTGGCAAACAAGAGATTGAAGACGCGACCCCGGAATACACAGCAGTGCGAGCTCTTACGGAGACAACTGGATTTAAGGTGAGCGAAACAAATTTACGCCTTTTAGGGACGGAGTCTTCCGGACAGAATAAGCGCTACGTGTATATCGCTCGCGTTCGACCCGGATCGATACCGGACGCTACACGGCACACCCGGGTACCTGTACACCCGGACATTTACCGTTTGCACGAATTTTCCGTACCCGTACGTTTTTCGCCAATTTTGTTGTCGCCAAGTAGATTGCGTCTCACAGGCTTGCGTGCGTTCGCCTCGTCACATAAACCGTCTTCTCCACCGCGCCAATGGTAGCGGCTCATCTCGCATGGCCGTGCCCCCCCTTTTGGAAGTGGAAAGCCATGAACCCACGCAACCACTGTACACCAAGTAAGTATGACCCCTGCCGCGTTTCAGTGCATATAGTGCATTAGGTTCTTTATTACGGCTACGGACGGAGGGGTTGCTAGGGCGGCTCGTTACGCGATTCGCTTGTTCTCACCTAGTTCGATAACAGACACCCTGCTCTACGACCTTGGGGGGCACGCATATCACGCCGTCACAACTTCAGCACAAAGGCTCCACACGCACCCAACACATATGTGCATAGGGTGGTTTGGTTATAATGCGTGTAAATTCTTACTTTGACCCGCTATGACTGTCGGCATCGATAAGTTTCGGTAGGTAGGATTCTACGAATCTCAGGGTTTAGTTTTCCTCGTTCGTCACGAAGCATCAGTTTTCGAGGTCGCGCTCCCTCGAGATAATACCCTTACCGGTGCCCGCTTAGCATAGTCTTCCTGGCATAGTAATTTACTCGTGTACCGAGTTGGACACCGTTTTGACTCAGATGTCACCATTTATGCCCAGTTTCCGCTCCGAATATCAAGTTCGCGACTACAAATTACCTTCACCCACATCTTATCACCCGCGCACGCATTGTAGAGGGGCACGCAGCACGCTTCACCATCCCCCCCCCGACGCGTTGTAGAGGTGGGGTTTAACTTTGGGAATAAAATCTTTTCGTTTTTCTGGTCCCCCAACCCCCCCGTGCTGCGACCTCGACTCCGTAGGTGGCAGATACCGTAAGCTAAGAGGCACCGTTTATTTTTTGAGGTCCCGCGTAGGTACCCACTTTTCTAACTCTACCGGTGTGCCGTATTGCAGCTGTGCTCATCAAGAGGCACTGGATCCCCCGTGATGCCCAAAGCCAAACTAACCAAGAACTGGGGCGTTGTGTTCGGAGCCGCGGCACACAAACGACGGAGGAGGACCTGCCGCGGCATAGGTGGAGCAATGCTCTTGGGGAGCGGGACCTGTGCGTCGCGTGCCTAGGAGTAATGGCGCGCACGACGCCCATGGTCGGCGACGGCAATGGCATCTGCCGCCGTTGCCACCGAGGGGTGGCTCTGCCTGCCACTTTCCTTAGGTACGCGCTGCCTTCCCTGCGTTTGGCCGCCGTCTTGGTGTAGATGGTGGCCGATGGTTGTAGTAGGTACAAAGATTTCCGATACTTTTTGTTGTTTTGCTTTTTTAGGAACGATGATTACCTTGCGGCCTTTCGAGTTCAAGCTGCGAAGGAGCTGCTATGTGTGGACCCTCGGGCCTACGCGACTATCATTTGTGAGGGATGGCACGGAGACTTGTGGGAGACGTACGTGAAGACGCTCAACCAAGCTGCGAGGTCCTCCCCAGTCGGAGATGAGCACCCAAGATATGCGCAGAGGACGACAATGTGGAAGGACGTCCAAGACGGCAGCAACTCAACTAGATGTTGGTGCTTCACAACCTTTTCTCCCGTCTATCAGCTTTTTCGTATGACTGAGCTTGTGTTGCATGGAAGTAGTGGTGGCCCTGGCTATCGCTCTATGCGGATAGTTTCGCCGCGTGGGACCATCGCCATGGCTGCCCCTCCTCTTCACGTCAAGTTGCAACGCATTGGTGACAAGACTAAGCATGGGTATTGTCAGCGTTTAACGATTGGATTCACCATTTGGGTGATTCCTACAGAAGGGGGGGAGCCCCACCATGCAGAAACGCTTATGGTGGATGTGTCCATCACACCTGCTGGGGGCGCGTTGCACGTCTGCCCTGTCACATGGCCAATCCTCCCCCCTTATACTGACTATGTTACTTACGTTCGTAAAGAGGTATACATCTTCCCTTTGTTTTTATCCGATTGTCCCATGCTGTCATCTATGCTTGTGTTTAATGAAATGTCTTGTTGACTTGACCATGCGTTGTTCATGATGTTGCTGCTAGGCAGCCCGCACTGTGGTTGGGTTCAGCGACCACTTGAAGCGAGGGAATATTTCTACTGTTGGCCCCGACGGAAAGCAGTTGTGGGAGATGCACCCCAATATTTTGGCGTGGGCGCATGAGAATTATGAGGTTGATGCGAGCGTAGGTCTTACATATCCACCCCTGCGCCCCTTTAGCATCCACCCTTCCCTTTCTAGAAGCGCATGTGGTGCTTGCTACACCCCTCCTCCCTCTGGTCATGCCTCACGTGGCATCGCTGTGCGGGGGCGCGGACCCGGGAGCGGACGGAACCGTCGCCGTGCTCACTTGAAGCGAGCACTTCCACGCGGCGGCGATATCTGAGTCGGTGACCTAGGGTAGGTGTGATGGGAGTGTAACCTAGAAGAAGCTTACCCTCCCGCTGGTTTCCCACTTCACCATCCGCATTGCATGCCGCTCTATGGCATCACTTGCGTTCTTGTGCCACGCCTTGCTAACATGACCCCCCACACGAGTCTCCCGGACCTTGCCTCTATGTGCGGGGCCCATCTCACTAGCCATCGCCTTCACAGCAATGCCGGCAGCCACTGTCCCGGCTACATGTTGTTTGTGACGGTTGCTTTTTTTTTGAGCCAGGTACTGGCTAGTCTGGTGCATGCGCTCCATGCTTTGGCATCCATACTTGGACATGCTGCCCCAACGGCGGATCATCTTTGGGATCTCTACCGACATGATGTGCATGTAAGGTGTGACCCGCTCCGCTGCTGCTGCTGTGACAAATGCCTTGATGAACTCCTCACCTAGCACTCTGACCCTGTCCGCATGCGCGCCCATGGACTCCGTGCATGAGTCGTCACATCCCTTCCGGAGCTCTTCACGGTAGGCGAAGAAAAGGGACCATGCCGTGAAGCTGTTGTCGTGGTTGTCCGACCTTTGGTGATGTACGAGGAGTAGGAGGTCTTCAAAGTTGTCGAGGAGGCGAGTGCAGGTCAGTCCCGGCCAACTCTCGCTACCAATGTTTGCCTTTACGCCGGTAGATGTTTGCACCGCAATGTCCGTGCTGATTGCCACTGCCAATGTGTCCCATGCCCATGTTGCCACATCGTTTGCCATTGTCTTGTCACAGTGCACTGATATTGTAGATCGGAACAGGCATGGCACAACGCGGAGGACGACATGGAGGGTGTCGCAAATGACCTGGGACAAGCAAATGTTAGGTAGGAAGGGTCCCCACCCCTCTCGCATGTTGTAGTGTTGTTGTTGCCACTGGAGGCGCTTCTCCTCTATCCGCTCCACTAACAAGTCACCTGTCTTAACTCTCACGCCGCAGGGTGTTGACTCCCAACGTGCTAGTAGACCAAGCCTTTTGTTCGCCTTCTGCCGGACTTCCCCTGCGGCGGTGCAAGTGTACTCGCCAGGTGAACCATCCACATTAGGATCTGGCCGCACGTGTGCCCATGTGAGTAGGTCTGTAGTCTTTCTATCCTTGCACCCCAATGCCTGAAGCTCGGCGGTGCTAAGGTGCAACTGTGTTTGTGTTACTAGGCACCAGGGGCAGCAGCAGTGGGCGGAGCAACTAGCGAGACCGAGGAGCATCGCTATAAACTTCAGGTCCCCCCCAAGAAACAACCGCACATTGACGTGCACTGTTTGTTGCTTGCCTTGGCTGTCTGTCTTGCTAATTGTGACACCGCTTGTCACCAGGCGCTCCATGTCTTTTGAAAGGCTAGGGAGGGCGGAGTGGAGATCCTCTCTCTTGCCGTCATCGCCAAGGTAAAATCCCAGCACCCTTAGGTTTTCCAATGCTTGCGCGCTCTCATTCTCTTTGCCTTTGAAGGCGTCCACCACATCATAGAGCACTTTGATGCATAGTAACGTGCCGTTGACATGTAGAGCTTTCCATATAGTGGTAGCATCTCCCAGAAACTGCATTGGCACTATCTGCCCCTCTGACAAGCTCATCTTGCCCGACTCCCACAGGTACTTAAGCCTAGCCTCAACCACTTTGGAAGGATCAAAGTAGGCGGCCTTGCTCTCATCTTCAATGGCGAAGCCTAGGGAGTGCAGGAACCGGCTGCGTTGGGATAGCACGTGGCGTTTAGAGGGCAGCAGGGGGATGGGTGTCCCTTCCGGTAAGAGCACCCTCGCCCACTCCCCATCTTGTGTCGCCTTCTTGTTACCAAGATAGTTCACTAGTGCTTGGTACCGCCTCTCTGTCATATCTAGTGCACAAAATATAGCCAACCCCATAGAGCGATAATGGGCCTCCATAGCCCACGCTGCTCGCTGCTCTGCTTCCTTTGCGACATCAATTTTAAGTTGCATGCTGATGTCCTTGAATAGGTCGGCGTGACTCTTGAAGAACGAGACTAGGATGCCAACGAAGACCGACGTAGGGCATCCTTCTTGTGGCTCCTCTACCTCTACCAAGTTGCTTGCCTTTGTAATGTCTGAACTCTTGTATTTCATAGCCCACGTGTGCCCGTATAGTTTTGTAAAATGCTCCCTTAAATCCATACGTTGTCTTGTCATCCACCTTGCATGTGAGGTGCTGCCGGGTTGGCTATTTGTCCTTCTTATCCTAGCAGAGCGAGGAATGTACTTGATGTCTTTAGTATTCACCTTTTTCGATGCTTGAGGCTGTAGCTCTTCTACCTTGTTGTTTTGATGCTGCATCTCGGGCTGGGCGGCGGGCTGGGCGGCGTGCTGCGGCTGGGGGCGTATAAGCTGAGGTTGGGCGGTTTGCGTGTGCGCGGGCGGCTGCGGCTCGGACTGGACGGGCTGGTAGTGGGACAGGGCGGGCGGTCGGTGGGCGGGCTGCTCATATATTTCGCCGATGTCGTCGTTGCACTCATCTAGCTCCCAATCCATTGCTCCGTCGTCGACGATAGGGAGTTGAGGGGCTTTGGAACGTCGGCGGGGCTGTCTAGGGAGGGATTCTTTTTCTTCGTCCCCCGACACATCAATATCTCCCGTTAGCCCAGCTGCTGCCTCCGCGTCCGTCGCGATAACGTTCGCAACAACGTCCGCAAAATCGCGCAAAGTGTTGAATGCGGCATCGCTAGCTTTTGCCGCATCAGCTAGAACCTGCTCGTCACCGTCGTCATCGCCGTCCGCTTCCGACCCCGACCCCGACCCCAACTCACGTAGCTTTGTAGCCATTCGCTGGCACTTTCTTTTTTGGGTTCGGCATAGTTTCCGCCAACGGGAATCTTCGGCTTGGAGTTGCATTACAAGGTTTCCACTATGTACTTCGAGGTCACGCAACTTCGCGCGTTGGCGTGCACACTGGTCGCGTGACCTCGCTAGCGCGGATTTTAGAGACGCCACTGTCGCCCTCAACTTCTTTATCTCCCTACTAGTTTCCGCCTCCTCGTGGTCCTCGGGAATTTGTTGCTCTTGCCCGTCGGCGGTTGTATGCTCTTCGTCATATTGATGGGTAGGCTCATCTTGCGTTGCTGCTGCCCCGCCCGCGACGACCGCAACAACATTACCGGCCGCCCCTACCGATGGTGCGGCGGTTCCAACCTGCGGGGGTTTCGCCCGCTTGGCTTTACCACTACGACAAACTATATGCTTCCAGTGCCGCTTGCCCATGGTATTTAAAGCGGCAGCTTGGCGGCGTAGCTCGGCTGGCGGTGGGTGAGCCACATGCCTGTGGCGGCAAGTCGCAACAAGGACTTTGTCGTCAAGCAGTGGTGGTAGTCGCGGGTTTCCCGTACCATCGGTGAATTTACGATGGCGTACATATTTTCGGGTCAATGGAGTAGCTAAGCGAGACAACGCGCGACCCTTTACAATGTACTACGGATAAATTACGTGTATAAATGGCGAGATATGTCAGTAAGTACTACTCAGATTAAATGATATTGCGGAAATTGCGCTATTGTCCGAAAACGTACAGTGTGGGTGTGCCGTGTACGTCAACTTCTCAGGCAGTATGGGCTACCTTGAAGGAACTATTTTCGGCACGGCGTACGGGTTATCTAGTCCGTGGAGATCAGCAGTTCCCTCTTCGTTACGAGACTTTTGGGAAACCGATCGACGGGTGGATGAACAAGAACGTCCGACTAGAAGACAGTGTTCATGCGACGCTACATGTATCCACAACCCAGTCTAGAACTAGTCTGTTAGTGTTGGGAGGCACCTTACGCGGACGTCGATGCCGTATTTTGGTTGACTCTGGCGCTTCGGAAAATTTCTGCAAGGCTGAGTGGGTACGGGAGCATCACATCCCGACGGTTACTGGAGAGAAATACCGGATAAAATTGGCAGATGGTAGTACAACTACGACTCGCCAACGATTACGGAATGAAGTGCTCACAGTAGGGACCCTGGATATACGTCTGGACGCAATTATGACAGAATTGGATAAATTCGACATCATCCTCGGTCAACCTTGGTTACAAGCCGTCAACCCGGATATAGATTGGTCTACTAAAACGATTCGCGACCGTAAAACTGGCGAAGCTATGGTGTCTTGCGACGAGTACACCGTACCTGTGAAAGTACATCACTTGGAGGCGGATGCGATGGCAAAGCTGCTAAGACAACAACCAGCAGACCTCTTCGTGATTGGACTACGAGAAGTACAAGACGCGGTCGACGACATCAACACTGATCAACAACCTGAGTGGACGACTTCGTTACGAGATTCCTTGAATGAGTTTACGGACATCATCAAGGAGCCTGACGGTCTACCGCCAACTCGCGAGTGCGACTTTGAAATTAATTTGGAGTGCGATGAACCACCTAAGGAGCGAACGTACCGTATGTCACCAGCACAACTCCGGGAGGTTCAAGTACAGTTGCAAGACTTACTCGCAAAAGGCTGGATTCGTCCGTCTAAATCTCCGTACGGTGCCCCGATTTTATTTGTACGCAAGAAGGATGGTACCATGCGTATGTGCGTAGACTATCGGAAACTCAACGACCTTACGAGGAAAGACCGAACACCGTTACCCCGGATTGATGAGTTACTCGACTCGCTATATGGGCTCACTATTTCAGCACGTTGGACCTGTATAAAGGCTATCATCAAGTTCGAGTCAAGGAGCACGACATACATAAGACAACATTCCGAACTCATTACGGATTGTTCGAGCACTGCGTTCTACCCTTTGGACTTTGTAACGCCCCAGCTGGATTCCAAGCGATGATGAATCGAGTTTTGGCCCCGTATCTTGGCAAGTTCTGCGTGGTATATTTGGACGACGTGTTGATCTACATTAAGACGGCCGACGACCACCTCGAGCATATTCGACTCGTGTTACGAGAGCTGCAGCGACACCAGTTGCATATCAAACTCTCTAATAAGTGTTACTTCGGACGATCGAGCGTCAATTTCCTTGGGCATGTGGTGGAAGCTGGACAAATCCGAATGGACCCCGACAAGGTTGAGGCAGTACAAAATTGGCCCCGACCGAAATCTGTGACTAAAGTACGTGGATTTCTGGGACTTGCTGGATATTACCGGAGGTTTATCAACCAATTCGCAACCCTAGCAACCCCATTAACGGACTTGACCAAGAAGACACTGTAATTTCGCTGGACTCCTCAAGCCGAGTCAGCATTCGAGCAAATTAAAGACGCGATGGTACGTGCACCAGTATTGGTAATTCCTGACACTTCTCCTAATGCAAGGTACACATTGTACACATATACTTCTGGATTTGCAGTAGGAGCTGTGCTTTTGCAAGACCAAGGTATTGGATTACAATATGTTGCGTACCATGCTCGAAAGATGAACAAGCATGAGGTACACTATCATGTCCACGAACAAGAGCTACTGGCAGTTCGCGACGCTCTACTGAAGTTCCGTTGCTACTTAGATGGCGCGGCGGGATTTACAGTAATTACGGACCACGACACGTTGCGACACTTCTTTCGGCAGCGCGATTTGTCTACTCGACAGGTGCGATGGCTTCAAGTTTTAGCACCTTACCAGCGACATATGGACATCGTATACAAGAAGGGAGCAGTCAACCAGGCAGACGCTCTGTCTCGCCGACCTGACCTGAAGGACTCATTACAGAAGCTGCAACTTTAACGCGATTGGACCAACGACGAAGCAGAATGCGAGTTACACGCGCAGATTTTTTCCCTGGAATCTCGGTTACATCCTGACTCTGGACTTCATGCGGAAATCAAAAGCGCTTATGATTCCGACAAATATCTGCTTACCCGGAAATCTCTGCCTACTTGGCTGGTACGTCAATCTAATGGACTCTTGTACGCCTGCGGGACAAGACTGTATGTTCCGAACGTCTCTACATTGCGATCAAGAGTACTGTACGAACTACACGACGCACCGACCGCGGGACACCCTGGTATTATTCGACTATTGGCAGCAGTGACCCGGACGTTTTGGTGGCCTAACATGAAGCGGACAGTACAACACTATGTACGCAGCTGTGTTACCTGTCAACGCAACAAGGCAGCGCGACACAAGCCTTATGGACTCCTTCAATCGCATGAGGTACCGACCATGCCCTTTGAGCATGTATCGCTTGACTTGATTACGGACCTTCTTGAGTGCGATGGGTATGATGTTGTGGTGGTATTCGTCTGTATGCTTACGAAACGGACGATTGTCGAGCCAATTACGAAAACGATTACAACGGAACAATTAGCAAAAGTTATGCACCGCGCTGTTTTTCGGCATTTTGGCTTACCACGGAAATTAATATTCGATCGAGATCCCCGGTTTATGAGCGACTTCTGGCAAACCCTATTTAGGGCTGTTGGCACCAAGCTTAATATCTCTACGAGCTATCACCCCCAGACAGATGGCCAAACTGAACGAGTAAACCAGACATGGGAGGAAGTCATACGATGCTATGTGCACCCCTTGCACGACGACTAGGGTCAACACCTTCAGAACGTGGAGTTCGCGATCAAAGCAGCGGTTTCTACGTCAACGACTATGTCTCCATTTAAGGCGACGCTAGGATTCGAGCCGACATCTCCAACGACGGCTACATTTGAAGATAGCGAGCCTAGCCGTACTTTACCGGAGCAAGTGAAGATTCTGGTCGAGATGTACAGATTTTCCCACGACTGCGTCAAAGCAACCCAGGCACACATGCAAGACGCTGCAAATCGGCACCGGTTACCAGTACCTTTTACAGTTGGCGACAAGGTTAAGCTCAAGGCGACAAATCTACGGTTTGTACAACAGCCATGTTCTAAACTACGCGACCGCTACATTGGACCGTTTCTCATTACGGAGGAAGTTCCCGCGGTTGCATTTCGGCTTAAGCTACCCCCTGGAGTACGGATTCACGATGTTGTACACGCCAGTCTACTGGAAAGATGGAATTCAGAACCATAACAGGCCAACAGTGCGCAGCCAATTCCGATTGTGCACGATGCGAAGCGATTTGAAGTCGACAAAATACTCGACGTGGCTTTTAACTCCAATGGCACGGGACTTTTCTTTAAGGTCCGCTGGGCAGCACCGTTCAACGTACCTAGCGAGGACACTTGGGAACCCATGCGAGGAGTCAACCACTTAAACATCTTTTCCGAATTCCTTCGAACGGATGTTTATCGAGAATTTTCTGGCACCCATGACTTTGTCAGATTTCGCAATCGCTGGCCTGCAAGAACCCCCAAGAAACCAAGACCATGAGTACTGCACAGCGAGGACGCTGGTGCTTAAGGAGGGGAGAGTGTCATATCCTAGCCATTTAGCTAAGTGCTAGTATCTGACATTATTTAGTTCCTCTAAATGGTACCTGTATCTTAGCGATATTCAATGACTCTTTTATTGTCATCACGGCAGTACAACTGTATCGCCGTATTTCCCTCGACAGTACATAGTTACTAGCAGTATCTCTTCTAGATAGTTCTTCTCTAGATAGTTCTAAGAGCTTGTGCGATAAGGTTAGATAGACGGTACATGTAACCTCAGTTAACCTGTATCACTAGTAATAGTTTGGTTTAGCTAGCAGACAACACAAGCTACAGGTTCTAAGGCTGTTTCTAGAACACCTCAGGTGTGGATATTTAAGACGGGGACTTACTGGTAGAGATGAGGAAGACCGGTACAACATAGAATTACGCCACACCAAGATTGTAAGAAACCCTGTTCCTAAGACAATCTTACTAATTCTCTCTACGCTGTATAATTAGATCCATAGATTAGGTTCTACTATTAGTCTAAGGTTGCCAACTTAGCCTAACCAAAGTAGCACCTCACAGAAATCCGCACTGAGCCACTGCCCTTAACGTCAACGCCGACTCCTCCCACGCGAGAGGGAGCGGAAGGGGGTGTGAACTTTACGAAGTCATCTCGGAACGCGGTGAGGTTAATCGAGCAGGCGGAATCAACGACCCAAAACTGTGATAGGTTACGACCTGGGGCGAGGGAAGAGCAGAATGCCAAAGAGCTGAAAGGGACATTCACCTCGTCGTCATCGTAGTCATCCGCGCAGTCCTCAAGGGTGGGTAAGCTGTCGGTGTCATCGGCGGGGGCGTCATCGGCAGGGACGTCGCTCAGCAGGCAGCGTGAGCAGAGGTAGTGCCACCGGGGGCGCCGTACTTCTGGACGGTCATCTTACGCTTGGCGAGGTTCCACTTAAGGATAGCGTCATCCGTGGCAGTGCAGGCGGACATGAGGTGGTTGAGGCTGCCACAAACGCCATACTTGTTGGTTCGACTACCGCGAGGATTACGGTGTGGTTGGCCTCGACCGCTGTGCGAGCCGCGGCCCGTAGCGAAGAACGTGGAGATGGGAGGGGGTGATGCGACCGGAGCGGGTGTGTCCGGGGCAGGGTCGTCGTCCATGTTGTGCGCGAGGTGGAGGATGCTGGCCATCATTTCATGAGCCGACAGTAGGTAGTCCGTGTCAAATGCGTTGATGACGCATTGTTTCGCTTGACCGTGTGGGCCGCTGTTGGAAATACCGCGCAGCATGAGGAGACCGAGGTTGTGTGGGTGGATGGCCGCGGAGCCATCAACCATCTGGCATGTCTCATTGTAGTAATCAAAGGTCTGGCGCATGGAGTGGACATAGTCACTCACGGACTGGCCACGGCGCTGTCTCACCATCAAGTTCTCCAAGAGGGACATGGAGCGTGCAAAAGACCGACAGTCGAGGCGTTCACACAGGATGTCCCACGCGCCAGTGGCGCAGTCAAGGCGGGCCGGAGACACGCATTTCATCGCCTAGTCAGCGCGTTGATTCGCATTGGCTGCATGGAGGAGCATCGTGTAGGCGTAGTGTTGCGCTGGTTCGTCTAGCCAAACGCCGGAGTCGCGGATGGCCTGCTGCGGAATGAGATATGCGGCCTTGATGGAGAGGAAATTAAGGAAGGTCTTCTTCCACTGCTTAAAGTCCGTGGTCGGGCCCATGACGGGGACCGACATCTTCATGGACCGGTTGATGGCTTCCTTGTCGAAGCCGGGGGGTTCGTGTGCCGCTCGGCCGATGACTACCGGGTCAATGGTGGGGCAACGACCGCCACGGGTGGTGTGGTCGCCACGTTGGGCTAGGGGAGAATGCCGTCCATGCAAGGGAGGAGGTGGACTACCGGGAAAGGGAGATCGGCCGGTCATGGTATGTGGCGGGCCGTACGGATGCGGGTGGCCACGGGAGGGGGGGGACGAGGGGAGAGCGTGCCTCCGGGAGGAGAGGTCCAGGGTTGTGAAGGGCATAGCCAGCGGGGGGGTATGGTGGAGGTGATGGGAGGTGACCAACCGGGAACTCGTGACGCGAGGGCTCGCGGTGCGCATTGGGACGTGAGGGCTCGCGGTGCGCATCGGGACGGCGTTGCGCGACGGCGGGGTCGCTAACAGGAGTTGCAGCGGTAGCAGCAGCGAAGGCCGTTTGTACGTCCGGGTGGGTGGAGGCAAGCTGGGGATGCTCAAGCAGGGGGAGGGTGTGCAGGTCGCGGCCGTCCGGAAAGGGTTCGAGCTGCGCATCGCGGCGGCGCTGAGCGACAGGGGTGTCAGGATTAGCAACCGCAGCAGCAACAGCAGCAACGTCGGCCGACTGCGAGTCCATGCGAGCGTTAATGAGCGCCATTTGCTAAAGGACGAGCGCGAGAGTATCCGGGGTGTGATCGAGAGTGCTCTGCTGAGAGCCGAGGTCATGGGAAGCAGGAGGCGAAACAGGCGGAGAGTCGGCAGAGCGAGTTTTCGGCGCCATTTCGAGAGAGGGCGAAAAAGAAAGAGTAGAATAAAAAACATGCAGCGGTAAAAACCGCTAGCCGGACTTGTGCCTAACAATGATTTCAGAGAGACGGCCCGATGCCCGCCGACCCCTCGGCCTCAAGCCCCGGGGTGTCTCAAAGCACCTTTTATGTATCCTCCACCCAATGTGGGGCACAAGTCGAGGCCAAGGCCAGGACAGGTGGAGCGCTGCGCTGGCGGCTGAGTCGCTAAGATAATATTAAAATAAAAGGTAAGCTAGGGCTGTCGTGCAACTTGTGGATGCGTATTCACCCGATAGTGCGCCCCCCCCTTCTCCAGCTTGTACCTGTGTGCACCTTGTCCACACACGACGAGTGCGTCGGTGTGGGTGGCTGTCTGTCGCCGTCGAGTAGCTGACTTAAGAGTGGTGGAGGTGGATTTTAAATTGCAGTTTATACTGGCGATACCGCCGACTACAAGGTGAAAGTACTAAGTGTCTATATAAACTTGCCTTGTGCGGGAGAGCTGTCGATCGCAGCTCGCCGAACCAAGAGTTGTGCGTGAGTGACGTGAGGCGGGGGCCCATAACCTATTGAACCATGCAAGCATGGTTAGTGTGGAAGATAGCTCACGCAAACGTAGTTACAATCACAGTCACGCAAACATGACAATCATAGAGACAAACAACCTACACGCGTGGTGTCGGGACAACAGAAGTGTGTAAGATGTAGCCTAGCGACAGCTATGTACCGAGTCAAACAGTTTATCGGTATGTCCGATCTAGACATGTACTAATCATATCTAGAGTAGCTTACAATAGCTATCTGCAACTAATACTTATACGGTATTACTTACAACAGGCTGTCTGTCGCCTTCAAGTAGCTGACTTAAGAGTGGTGGAGGTGGATTTTAAATCGCAGTTTATACTGGCGATACCGCCGACTACACGGTGAAAGTACTAAGTGTCTATATAAACTTGCCTTCTGCGGGAGAGGTGTCGATCGCAGCTCGCCGAACCAGGTTGTCGCGCGTGAGTGACGTGAGGCGGGGGCCCATAACCTATTGAACCATGCAAACACGGTTAGTGTGGAAGATAACTCACGTAAACGTAGTTAATGTCACAGTCACGCAAACATGACAATCACAGAGACAACCAACCTACATGCGTGGTGTCGAGACAACAGAAGTGTGTAAGCTGTAGCCTAGCGACAGCTATGTACCAGGTCAAACAGTTTATCGGTATGTCCGATCTAGACATGTACTAATCATATCTAGTGCCTCGGGGATATGTGTATGATCTGATATATCATACATCGGCATGTATGATTACGCGTTTTCATAATCAGTACTTTTTCTGTTAAATACCGCTAAGTACAGTCAGTGAATATCTTAAGTAGCGGCACACACGCCTAAGCTCAGTATCGTCTGCACCACCGACTTCGGCTACAGATCGAGCGACCATCCCTATCATAAGGTATGGTATGACCACGCCCGCCCAACAGTGGAGGCGGGAAGGGTAATAGATAGCTGGGGCGCAGCAGTGGGGCGTGTTTATTCCGTGCGGACCCGCTTCATGTTGCCAAGCGCGACCGGGTCTAGTCGCATGTGGTGCTCGAAGCAGTCGCGGCTATGGCGGGAGCCGGGCATACATAGGGGAATCCCACACTACACGCAGTAGAAAGACGTCCAGTGAAGGACCCCCTCGTCGCGGTAGCAGCGGAGGCAGCGAGCTTGCTTGCTTCGGCCCTTTTCTGAGCGGCCAAAGTTACCGGGGACGTGGACGCGCTCTTCTTGGAGGATCCGTTTCGGTTCGCCCAAAGGTACGGATATTGGCCTTCCCCGACGTTGGGCCGGCACAGCGTGATCCTGTAGCCCGTTGTAGACCAACGTCTTACTTAAAATATCAGCGAAGTCCTTGATAGTTAGGGCTGAGTAGGGGTGGGAAGCAGAGACGTGAAACTTGACTAGTTTCCAGCAGTCGGTAACGCAAATACCGGCCATGGTAGTCGCTAGTCGGAACCAACAGTCTTGGGTTAGCCAAGCCTCTTCCATCGCGAGCTCGTGCTGTCGTGACTGGTTGTGGTTGTCAACCCGAGGACTGCGCTCGAAGTAGTTGGACACTACATGGGGGCGAGAGATAGGACGGGTAACGACGTTGCCGTAGTCGTCCGCCCACCGTTGAGTGTAGGGGTCATGTCGCTCCTGTCGTGCTCCTGTCGTTACGGTCTTCCTCATGGTGGTGGTGGTGGGTCGCCGACAGGCGATCTCGACAAATTGCACTTTTGAACCGCTTCCGCACCACCTCACGCTTTAAGTCAACGGAGTTAAGCAGAGAACACCCTAAGGTACACGCTGCCAAAGTTTGGCAAAGTACTGACTTTTCCTCGCGTAGGACTGATCCGTTTTTTACGTGACTCTGGTGTATGATTGGTCATACAAATGTAGTACTTATCATACACATATCCCCGAGGCACTAGAGTAGCTTACACTAGCTATCTGCAACTAATACGTATACGATATTACTTACAATACATACCCACCGCAAGACTGGCACGCGCGTGCGCGCGCGCACACACACACACACACACACACACACACACACGCGCAACAATTACATATCATCATCAACCGACAAGAGTTACCAATAATATCATAATCAACCAACATTGTATGTTTGTGCAAGGGGTCACATGTGACCCCTTACATATGTAACACGTCACATGTGACCCCTTACAAAAAACGCTTTTTTTTTATATGCATCTTTTGGCATGATGCTGCGCCTCACCTCAAAAAGTTAATCTACAAGGCCATCTCGATTGAGTGCAAAATATCCTATTGAAATCGGTGTTTGTGTAGGGCGAAGTAGTGCGCATTGAAACATGTGCTGGTCGTGGGCTTTTAGTTACTCCGATAGCGGCGCACAATCATTTTTTAGCTTCTTACCATGCGAGCTGAACTCTACCCGTTCTGCGTTCCGGGCGCGGAAGTGGTGGTCTTGGCCACCCTTATCGACGATGGTGATGCCTATCGATGGTACATGGCCACTTACAGTGAGCATTGGGGCACAACTACACTCACGGGGGTCGTTAACACGGTAACGGACACTGCGGCACTAGTGCGATGAGAGGATGGTGATCAGGTAGAGGTTCTACTCGACGACATAGAGCTTAACGGCGAGACCCTCCGAAGAGCCCAAACCGCCTTGGCTGGGTAGTTTCAGCTCCAAACATGAGGCGGGGCCGATGAAAAGTGAGTGGGCGGTGCCGGAAGCGGCGCTGCTGAGGTAGAGCCGGAGTCGGACGAGGAGCCGAGTTTAACGTACGCGCGAAGAAATACCGGGGCACTCAGCACCGACTCGCCTCTAGGCCAGCAATCCGGCGTCGCGTCGCCAAAGGTCCCAGCGACGATTCATTCGACACGAATGCTTCCCTTGATAGCGGAAACAACCATGAGTCCGAGTCGGAGGAGCGAGGTCGGGGTCGTAGGAACAGCGGTGGCCGGGGCCGTCATGGTAAAGGCGTATCATTGCGCGGCCGCGCTTCCGCTCATTGGAGAGGCCGAGGGCGTGGCCGTGGTTGTGGTTGTGGACATGCGACCAACTCGCTGCCCGTCCAAGGTGAGATCATACTCGGTGACAGTGACTCAAGTGAGGAGGATTCGGAGCCGGAGGCCGAGTCCGAGTTGGAGGAAGAGCCCGGACCCGGAGAGCCTGATCCTAGGGAGCCAAATATGGAAAAGCGACAAGGCCTCAACATCGACACATTACTTTGCAACGGTCATCCATGCCGCCCGAGTATTTCCAAGCTCCACAACTGCACGGAGAAGTTTTCTTTGGACTTTTTTGCGAGCGCTTTTCATATAGACTTGCTGGAGACAGCTGCCACGGAGATAACTCGGTGTGGGTTGGGGCTCGGGTTCGGCGGGGGATAGGAGGTCACCCATGGGGAGGTGTGGCATTTTTTCCTTAACCCCCCCTCCCCCCCCAAAAACCCCCACCACTTAGTGCAGAACCGTGTTGGAAAGACTTTGCGGGACCGCTGCAAGCGCCGCAGGTGCAAATATATCTCGAAAAAGACGCAGCACCATTGCCCATGTGCCCCTTGTGTAGAGGGACAGTTGGGCATGTTCAAATGTAGCCCTGCGCAAAATCATGAGTGCATTGACAAGCACAATGGTGGCATCCTGCCCCAAGTCAAGCTGTTTCTTGCCGTGGCACAGCCGTGGGTGGCAAGGAAGACTGCTAATGAGACTTGAAAGGAAGCTTTTAGATCTAGCTGGGCTTTTGGTGGTAAAAGCTCAGCTCAGGCAGAAAACTCAAACACGGACAAGCAGCAACATATTGTAATTAACTAAACGATAGGATATGTTTTTGCACCATGCTGCTGTTATATCAGCATGCTACTTGCATTATGATCTACATGTATGCGCATTTCAGAGTCATTCTTGGCCGGTTATGGGGCATACTTATAGATGAGATGACCCCCTAACATTCAAAAATGCAAGGGGTCACATGTGACCCAGTACGATACCCACCTCCAACCATATAAGCTCACTTAAATTTGCCACCATACCTCACTATGATGTTCAATGAAGAGTTTGAATGTGTGTGAACCCATTTTACGCCGATTCTGAGGCCGATGGATGAAGTAACAACCTATTCCGTGAAAACCCTGCCGATACCTATTTTTTGCCTGGAGTGGCTTAGGCCCATGAATACATATTATTTCCATGGCCTCTATAATGCTCACAATCGACCTTCATCTTCTACCACAGATTAAGCATGCCTAGAGGAGCAACATACTATAGATTGGGTGAATTCTGAGGTTATCTACATGTGCTCGCACCGGATGGGGGAAACCGAATGAGATGGGTCACGTGTAACCCCTTCCACGCGCAAATAGACAAAATAACCACAAACATCATGTCAACATGAAGTGGCGACAGCGGCAAAACTATTAGCACCAGCTACATGAGCAATAGTAGAGGCAATCAGACCATCACCATGCCACATTTAGAGAATAATCCAGCAACAACATTACCAACCCGTAATATTGTGGAGGGGGGGCAAAAATAGAACAATATAAACGATAGAGTAAATGAATTGACCAAAAGAAAGGGTGAGAAAGTAAGGGGTATGAAAGAGAAAAAGTGAAGGGGGGGAGGCGGGAAAAATGTGGACAAAGAGAAAAAGCATGTCAAAGAGAAGAAAGAAGAAAAAAGCGAAAAAAGAAGCAATTAAATTAACAGCATGCCGCATCAAGAAAATAGACCACCAACAATATTGTCAATCTGCAATAGTGTGGAGGAGATAGGGAGGAGTGGAGTAAGAATATAACATTAGAGGTGAAATGAGTGGAACGAAGAAAAGGGTAAGAATGGAAAAGGTGGGGGGAAGGGGGAGAGAAAGGAGGGAAATAATGAAGAGAAAGAGGAAAAATATGTGAAAGCGAACAACAAAAGAATTACTTAATTTAGACAATTTTTGGTGGTTGGGATGGTGAATAAGGTGAGGAGGACGATACCAGAGAATGATGGAGGAGATGAAAAAAATAGGCATCCATAATAATCTTGGGAGCGAAATGATAGGAGAGAACTGCCACAACGACGGCATCTACTATTAGCAAAAGCTACAGTGAGTGAAACAACAATTTTATCAACATGCAACACTAGTTTCAACTGCACTAAGCATGTTGTCAACGACAGCGAATTAACAAGGATTTTTCATGCAATTATGGCTATTGACACATAAAAATGCATACGACATAGAACAAGTGCTTCATTTTAAGGTTGATTTTTTTTGCGGTAGATGACTGCGGAGACAAGTGCCCCCCATTTTAGCAATCAATATTATTGTCGCTATCGCGGCTGGAGCACGGCCGTCGAGCTACTCGCGCTTCATTTAGCGCATTTCATATCCCCGCCGAATGCCGGCTTCCCCCTTCCTTGCTGTCTGGGCGGTGTCCTTCATCTAACCTGTCACAGGGTTCAAAGAGAAAATAACCACATCCTCAACATTGGGGCAATTGACATCCGGAAGACGCGGCCGAACTCATTGAGGGTAGGTGCGTGAAAGAGTCTAATTGCCCCACCTCACGCTCCACGACCATCACGGGATTCATCAGTGGGCCTAGGCATATTATGCATGCACTTTCTTGGTATCGGGCCGGTTCGGACTTGTTCCTCTCTTCAAACGCCTCCACAAGGCACTGAATGCAATGGCCGTCAGTGGTGCGATTTCGCCGACTTTGTGCCGCCATTGCACTTTGCCGCAACATAAACGAAAGAGGTACCCTCAGAAACAAACTTGTAATCTCATATACATAAATCATGCATGTCTACAAGCTGTGAAGAACTGGTGGTGGTGGCGGTGGTTTCCACAACCTTCATTGCAACTACTTGCATGTTCATTTTATTGTACATGGTAAAATGTTTATGGAGTTGTTGAACAAGTGATATCACCCCCCCTTCTCTCATTGGGGGCGCCTTTGGTGCGTCCCCAGCCCTACGGCCTTCCACTTCCCCCCTTCCCGATTCGGCCAGGCTAGGAGGTGGCTCTACCCTTTCTCCCGTGCCCGGCGATGCCCCCCCCCTTCCGGCCCCACTATGCCCGGTCAACAGACCGTTGACTAGCCTCCGACCGCTCCCCCGGCTCCCTCTCCCCCTGTGCGTTCCTCTCCCCTCCCCCCTTTGCCATGCCATTGCCCTCAGCCACCTCATGGCGTGGGTCCGCTGCCCGGCAAGACAGCGATTCTATCCGTGCGTCGATGGCCCGGTATGTGCCCTATGGCGCCCTTTGTCGGCCTCCATGTGGCGCGGCGCCCTTCTGCTCTCCCACGCTCTCATGCTTCCTACTCCTACGCTGCGCGTCATGTCCACCCCTCGCCCCCCCCCCCCGGGGTTCGCGGATCATGGGCCTATGTTGTCCACGCTGTGTGCGCATCCACTCATTGTGCCGCTGCTTGACTCCTTGCGCGTAATCCTATGCGGGGTGGTGAGCGTGATAGTGGTGTTACTTTATGCCGGTGTTGGAGTTTGGGTTGGTTCTATTGGTGTGGGCGTTGTTGGTGGGGTGCGTATGGCTAGTGCCGGTATTGGGACAAGAGATGGTGATGTGCTTGACGTTGGTGATGGTGTTGGTGTGCGTGACGGTAGTAGTGGTGTGCGTGGTGCCGGTTGGGTACGTATGGCCGGTGGCGGAGCTAAGACTGGTGGTAGCGGTGTGCGTGATGATGATGCTTGTGTTGGTGCTCGTGCGTGGTGCTTGTGGTGTGCGTGGTGTTGGTGAGATACGTGTGGCTAGTGCCGGTGTTGGGACTGGTGTTGATGGCGTGCATGATGTTGGTGCTATGACTTGTGGTGTGGTTGGTGCTTGCGTATGAGCTTCATAAAGACTATGGCTACGCCGTCACCATCCACGAGGACCACCAACGCTTCATTGCTCTGAGCAAGAGCATCATGCCAATTGGTCGGAGCAAGCACAAAACGTGAGGTGTCACTTTTGTCGAGAGAAGGCGGAGAGTGGTGATATTGAGGTCAAGCATTGTACTAGTGAGAACATGCTCGCAGATGTGTTGATTAAGCCATGGGTGAATGCGAGGCATACCCAGTTGTCCCATGCGATCATGGGTTTGCATAATTAACAAAAGGGAGTGTTCATCAGCATTTGATGATATGGTAATCAAGTTGCTAATTAGCAATACAAGTATGTTGTATGAGTGTTGCAATGATAAGACTACCATGGCTCGGCATATGCATATGAAAAACATTATTATTGCCCGCTTAACATTAACACTACAGAACGCCGATTGGCGCAAAGAAAACAATTGGTGCACCCCCTCGTGCCCCCCTCTACCCAACCTCGTCAAGAAGTTACGACAAAGTTGCGCCGCGGCTATAACAGTCGCCCCCATATGAACATGCAAGATATGGCATCATGTGCTCACCGAGATGGCCTCAGAATTTATCGTCGCGCCTCATCCCAATTTGTTTCAATTCGGGCGTCGGGTACTACGCGGTAAAAGAGACAGTCCTCACTAGCCCATCACTGCATTTCGAGTTCCCTCCCTGCATGGCTGTAAGTAAGACGAGGCGTTGTAAGCGCAACCCTATCGCTCTTGCGGGAATACACCGCGCGCGCGCGCCAAGGATGCCTAAGTACCAGCCAAGCGCAACACGGCCTAATTACATATTGGACATCACCGCCAACACTAACCCGTGGATCGATACGATGAAACCGTACATGGCCACGATTATGGGTTCATACGTACTAGGATCCAAAACCTTAGCCTTCGTATCCGCAGCATGGATACCGAGCACGGCAGCAACGTATGGCATTATTGTCTGCCGGTATTTCGACTTTTGTGACGAAGACGGGCTAGCACCACTCGATGCTACACCGGCACACATGGCAGGATACGTCACGCGGCTAGGCCAACTCGGACCCATCAAGGCCTCGAGTTTGCAACCTTACCCATCAGCGGTCAACGGCTTCTCCAAGTATCACCGACCCTAAGCGGTTGCACTCGGCGACCTCGTTCCGAAAGTCAGTGTGAAAGGGTTTCACGGAAATGCCATCACCGGGAATCGAACCCGGCACCTCCGTGTCCGGAGCCGTACGCCGTAACCAAGTACCGCGCCGAAAAGTCGGTACCTAATGGGGATGTATCTCATATATATACCCCCGTACTGCCCGAGCAACGGCCTCCCGCAGTACATCCACTATTGGCGAGATAGTAGGGCCAAGACTCCCCCGGAGTACAACGTACGGATGTGTCCATTATCATGCCCACCACGAGGATCTCACAACACTCCCCCTAATGGACACCATCCCATCAACTCCGGTCAAACCCTACAAACCCGCGTCATACGCGGAGGGCCCATAACATGTGGAAGTTGAGGGGGCGATAAGGAATGCTTACACTCGGTGAGTGACACTGCATATCATCTCACCCTCAGCAAGTGCCTAGCACTTGCCTATCATAGGACACGCACTCACCTTGTGGTGAGCACACGCCAACATATATTCTGAGCCTTTAGATGATATCTAACGCTCAGCAACTTGCCACCATCAGCAACCTAATCCTCTATAGTTGATTGGCTTACCATCTTATTGTGCTGAGTCACAGCCGTACTATCACGATGCTACTTGACCAACATTGCTGTGTAGCAACTTGATTACCACACAAAACCATGTCTCGCAACACTCCCCCTTGCTACGCAGGCACTCCCATGATGGCATTGCATAACTTGCCATGCCTTGCACTCACTAATGGCTTGGTAAGCACATCAACAAGCATGTTCTCCGTCGCACAATATTGCACCTCGATGTCTCCGCGCTCCACCTTCTCCCGACAGAAGTGGTACCTCACGTCCATGTGCTTGCTGCGTCCGGTCGTCATGCTATTCTTGCTGAGTGCAATACGACTCTGATTGTCCTCGTGAATTGTGATGGGAGACCCGGAGTCTTGGTGAAACTCGTGGAGTAGTTGCTTCAAAAACATCGCCTCCTGAGTGGCCGCAGTCAGCGCCATATACTCTGCCTGCGCTGTCGACAACGCCACAGTTTGTTGCCGCTGACTTTTCCAGCTCACCGCTGCAACGTTGAACATGAACACATACCCCGTGCGAGAGCGGCGCTCGCCAATATCACTCGCGTACTCAGAATCTGACCATCCTACCACCTTTGATGAGGGTGCGCCACCGTACATCAACACCGACTCTGCGGTCCCCTTGAGGTAGCGGAGCACCCTCTTGGCTTGCTCCCAATGTGACTGAGAGGGGTCGGACATGTACCTACTAAGGTGGCTAACAACCATGGTGATGTCGGGCCGTGTGCTTACGGAAGCGTACAACAAGCTGCCGATCAAGCTTTGGTACGGCACTAGACCGGGAGGCAACCTTGATGTCGACGTCTCCACACAATTGCTCAAAGCATCGACCGCCATAGGTGAGCCCACTGGCTTGCAGCCCATCATGTTGAAGCGCTCCAACATATCTAAGACGTATTGCTGTTGTTCAATCCTGATGGTGCGGCTGCCACGATCACGCTCGACTGTCATGCCAAGCAACCAAGACACTGGACCGAGGTCTTGCACGTTGAACCTTTCGCCGAAAGCCGACTTGAACCCAACGATGAAGCTACCCGCTGGTCCGACGATGATGCTGTCGTCCACGTACAACGCCAAGACATAAAGCTCACCCTCCTTGATGAAAACGTAAATGCCGGGATCCACCTTGGATTGGTAAAGCCATACTCCTCTAGCCATGCTGTGATGGTCTTATTCCAGTTCCTAGGAGCTTGCTTGAGGCCATACAATGATTTTTTCAACAAGCACACTCGCTCCTCTCCATTGATGTCGAAGTGACGGAATCCTTCCGGCTGCCTCATGTAGATTTCCTCCTCGATATCGGCCTCCGTAAATGCCGTCACCACATCAAGCTGCTCCACATCCCAATCATTATAAGCAGCAAGCGCGAGCAACGCTCGAATAGAAATCACCCTCACTGTGGGAGCGAAGGTCTCGTGGTAGTCCACACCCTTCTCCTGAGTAAACTCGCGAGCCACAAGTCTTGCTTTGTACCCTGTTATCTGTCCATTGGCATCGCGCTTCAGCTTGAACACCCACTTGGAATCTACGAGTTTGCGACCGGCAGGACAAGGGACCAATGTCCAGTTTTCCGAGATACAAGTGAGTCGTACTCGCGCTTTATAGCTGCCTCCCACTCCCCCGGTTGGGGACTCCTCAGCGCTTGCTTGTATGACACCGGCTCTTGAATAGTCGGGCTGCTGGATGACTTAATAGCCGCGGTACTTCCCGTAGTCCATCCATCTCCCGAAGCGCCCGCTGAACGGAGATTATACCTTGGACTGGGTACGCATTGCTGTGGTGCGGCAGTGGATCGAATATTATACCTTGGACGTGGAGTCTCCCCCGAATGCATGTCCCGTTCATCTTCCGTCGACCCGGAATGCTGCCGCGACTCCCGTAGCGGCGACTCCCCCGAAGGTGTATCCCGTTCTTCGCTACACATGGTGCGCGGGATGATGTCCTCTTCATCATCAGTGCGTTGCTGTGCATTGGTCTCCCCCATGGAGAGGACTGCAGCCTCATCGAACACCACGTTACGGCTGCTCACCACCCGACGAGTAGCTGGATTGTACACCAACCACGCAGGTGATTCGGAAGCATAGCCCACAAAGACACCCTTCCACGCGCGATCGTCAAGTTTGCGGCGTTGAGACTTGTCAACGTGGACATAGGCCGGACAGCCGAAGACCCGCATGGAGATCAAATCAGCTCGTCTACCGGTCGCCAAGGTGAAAGGTACACCGCCGGCTCCGCTACAATGCACACGATTGCGGACATGCACCGCAGCGGCCATCGCTAGAGCCCAATACGATTTAGGCAGCGCGGCTTGCCGGATCATTGACTGCGCCATCGGGACCAATGTCCCCCACCGCCGCTCAATCCGGCCATGTTGCCAATGCGCGTAAGGGGCAGTGATCTCCACAGCGATGTTGAACTCATCCAAGAGGTTTCGGAAGGCAGCACCTAAGAACACCGTGTCATTGTCCACCCGAAGACGACGAACCGTGTGCCCAAGAGAACGGATGGTAGTCAACATGCGACGGAACGAGGCGGGAGCCTCATCCTTGGAGCGGACCGCATCATGCAATATGAAACGGCTCCGGAAATCAACCGCACACAAGCTGTACCGCCGTCCTCCCAAGGATGAAACACTCATAGGACCGCAGAAGTCTAAGCCGAGGACCTCAAAGACACCAACGTTCCGGTCAGCCGGCTCACGAGAGATACGGCGGACGTGCGACTTACACACATCACACGTCTCACAGAAGCCCAACTTCTCCGACGCAAAAAATGCCACACCCTCCACCTGAGTGGCCAAGAGCCCGTCCAATTGCGACTCGCCAAGGTGACCGAGTCGGGAATGCCACAACCGTTTTTCCAATGGCGCAGTGGCGACCGAAGCGGTAGGATTCGACGAAGCAACCTGCGCCGGCAACCACACCAATAAATGCGCGCGCTCCAACGGAACCACCACGTCACCACCATGACCGGCATGAAGACGAAGGTGGTCCACGGGATCAGCTAACACCACTGAATGACCTTGTCTCCGAGCTTGGGTGAGGCTGAAAAGCAGATGGTAAGACCACGACGCACGACGGGATAGGTCAGGAACGTGGAGCACATTCTTGAGCGTGGCAGGAATCTCCTCTCCATCTTTAGGCTTCACAATGATGCGGACCGAGCCCACCCAAAGCCGGTCGGTGAGCGCTCGATACTCACAGAAGTCACGGCGCACACTAGTCATGTGATGGCTGGCGCCGCTGTCGGCCAACCACATCCACGTTTCCCCATCGCGCTCGAACATGTGTCGAGCCTCGGAGAATGGCCTCGCTGGGGTGGCTGTCACGTCCACGACCGCCGGAAAAGCAACCGTGGAGTCCACTTGCGCAAAGTTACCTCCGGTGTTGTTGACGGGGCACTCAGACCTGCGATGGCCCTTCTTACCACAGCCATAGCAAACACCACGAAAAATTCCCGCTCCGCCTCTGCCATATGAGGTACGACGAGTAGTCGCAGCTCCTTGATGAGATTTGAGTTGGTCTTGGAGCTCGGAGACTTGCCGCTTCAGAAGTTCAGTCGTTGAGTCATCATGAGACGCTGATGCAAAAGCCGTAGGCGTTGGGGGCTCCGTTGTATGTGATTGCACACGACTCTCGATGCGCATGCCCTTTTGATGAAGATTACGCTTGACGGTATCCATGCTGAGGTTATGTACGTCCCACGTGTCGGTGATGGAGTGGTATTCGTTGCGCAGGCCCTTCACCAAGTACATGATGATACGCCGGTCGTGGACGACGTCCCTAACTCGGGCAAGCTGTCGTTGCAGTCGAACTAACCGATTCAGGTATTGAATGCCGCTCTCGCCGTCCGCTTGCGGCGTCTCCAAGTCCTGCAATAGTTCCGTACACCAATAAATACCATCGTCCTCATAATGATTGACTAACGCAGTCCATGCAGTGTGGCCGCAGGTCTTGTCATCCTCGCTAACATTCTCGATAATGGAAAGGTCGTCCTCCGGCAGCGCAAGAATCAATGTGGAGTACATGTCGACTTGTTGTTGAGAGGAAGCGGAACCATCCGACGACAAAGCCGGAGCCCATTTTTGCATCAAGCCAAGTGCACGGAAACGTTTCTTCCACACGTCAAAATCTCGTCTCTCCCCACTGAACTTGGGTAGTTTCACGGAGTCCATAGCAAGGTACGTCGGATGCGCTCGCAAGAGCACCAAAAAATCAGGAAAACTGCCAACAAGAAAAGCACCAAGTACCGGTGAAGAGGCGGGCAACACGGCTCAGAAAAGGAGACGACAAAGGGCTGACCGAAGACGCAGTTGTACTCTCGGAGTCTATACAGCCAAGGCAATCAAAAACGACTCTCAGAAGGTCGGTCAAGTGACGTCGTACATGAATGCTAGTACACTTGTGTTAAGATGCCTTTCCAAAAATTCAGCCGGACCACTATAGCCTTCAACAAGAAAAGAAACTGGCGGGTGACAAGCTCCGGAAGCGAAGAAAATTCCAAAAAGCGCCAAGCTATAACAAAGGAAAGCAAGCCGATCTTCACGTCACACGAGTCGGCGTTCGGGGGTTGAAGCCGGATCCAAGCGACACAAACAAGTCGCCACTAGCCGGGTATCGAAGTAAAGCTACAAACACAAGCAAGAGCCAGCCACTTTGTGAGCAAGCCGCACCTCACGTATCGTGCGACACCACAAAGGTCTACCACTCTTCGAGAAGCAAGCTCTAGGTTCCAGTCAAGATAAATGACTCCAACAACTAGTAGCTTGAGGGCCCTCCACGCTTCCACTGCTTGAGGGCCCATAACCTGTGAAAGGGTTTCACGGAAATGCCATCACCGGAAATCGAACCGGCACCTCCGTGTCCGGAGCCGTACGCCGTAACCAAGTACCGCGCCGAAAAGTCGGTACCCAATGGGGATATATCTCATATATATACCCCCGTACTGCCCGAGCAACGGCCTCCCGCAGTATATCCACTATTGGCGAGATAGTAGGGCCAAGACTCCCCCGGAGTACAATGTACGGATGTGTCCATTATCATGCCCACCACGGGGATCTCACAACAGTCAGAAATTTACTTGCCGCTTCATAGGTCGCGATGGACGAAACACTTGTACGCGTACACTTGCCGGCATCGGTCGTCCTACGAGCCACGCGCATGGCCCAAGCCCTACAGATTCAGCTCTCTGAGGCGATAACGGGAATATCGCTACACATTAGCCCAACCCGCGAGCAGTTACGCCTACTATGAGCATGTACGAATATTGTAATATTTACCTGTTTTTCAGCCGCGGCGGGGGAGCATGCATCGACTGCTTAACCGAAGATTTCGTCGCCTCCAAGGAGGACATGATTCGCATGTACCATCGTACGAAAAAACGACAGCGTGGCGTATGAGCCGAGCGAACACTGTTGTGCCACCTACCACCTAGCGTACTACACGTAGAGGCAATACAAATGTTACTATTCTTCGACTCAATTCGACGCAAGGTATTTGGCGGAAAGTACCCCTCATCGCGCTTGTCATAAATACACGTGACATGGACAACGAACACGCTCACTAGATGGCTACACGAGATTACGACAACGCTTCAAATGCACCCCCCCAATAGGATTCAATTGGACTTCACACTCCTGCGAAAAGTAGCAACAACCGCCTACAACGTCGGAGTGGCGCTACAAAAGAGTAAGTAAATAATTGCGGTCTACCGACTCGAGCGTAGTGTTGGACTACACTCGCCCCATAAAGTCTATTACTGGCGGTACGCATCTAATTACCCGCCACACACTACCGCGATGGCCATGCAACTCGATTGTGGGATGATAGAATACTGATTTTCAAACAACACACCATGGCACGCTGTTCATTGACGTGGATGCCTTAATCGGCACGCTCCAATCATTGTGGGCACAAACTATGGATTTTCGATCCATGTTTTGCGGGCCAAAATTCGTGCATGTGCAGGTTATATGCACGCCTCTTTCCTCTACTAGGTGGCTCGGTACACGCGGTATCGCGACAAGCCGGGAGATTATTCGATATTGGGTTCTCAACATGTTGGCAATACACTGTACGTAGGTGCGGTTGGTAGGCACAATGGCACTAGTATCCGCCGAGTGTGTTGCGCCCGACCGTCTACAGAGCGGCGACACCGAGAATGGCATGTCGTGTGCACTATATTTTCTTGCCACGTGCCCGGAAATGCAACCAAGGAGAACGGGCTAGGGAACTATTGGGCTTGAGGGGTGGTTGACTTGGACAGTAAGCATCCTAGTGCGAGGATCGGTGCCCTTTAAAGCTTGCGCATCGCCGGGCGTGAAAAATGGCGGGGAGCTTTCAAAGTATCCTAGCACGGGCCTTTATTTGGCCTGCGGCAAATGGCACGGCACCATGCCATCATGGGGCATGAAATGGGCAACGCCGTGAATAAAAGAAATATAGAGCGCTGATTGTTGAGCGTATTGCCGGAGCGGGTGTGCGCGTACCATCTGTTTATGCCTTTCTGGGGTGTTAGCCCCGCGCGAATGTGGCAGATTTTGAAACCCTAAAAATTTTAGTCGGATGTACGAGGGCATGGATGACATCGGACGGCGGATTTGACGTGAAAACCGGGCGGTAGGCGTAAATTTAGCTGAAAATTATCTTATCATGGGGGGAGGAATTCCATTTGCAACTTAGTTTGCTCGAATCGGACACCGTATGGCAAAGTTTTAAGCCTCCCAAGCTGCGGTTTTCTGGCCCCAATCCCACCCACGTCAAGCATCTTCACGGCACTTACCATCACACCCATGTGCTCCCATGTTTGCGGACAGCATTCTGGGATTATAAAAACCCGCATGTTGTGTCACTGGTTTCATGACTATTCAACAGCCAAAGTGTGGAAAATCGAAATTCCGGGGCGCCCGATTCAGGGTATGCCCAGAACTCGGGGTTGGGCCGCAAACCCTAAAACGTTAGATCGTAGCCGTGACATGGCCCATTTGTGCCCCGCTTCCCCCTTTTCTTCACCGTCAACACAAGTTTCGGTTAAGAAAAAAAAACCATAAGTTCCGGTCAGCCTTTTCAACGAACTGAAGTATAGTTAAATCCAAGAAACCCTACATGATAAGCACCCGCCCTACGCGAAAGGCCTTATTTCACTAGTAACGGACTTAATGGGAAGAGTGCACATCTTTCATCCATGCGGCATGAGCGCTGGATTTTCTTTCTTGATGTCTCGGTCCCCCCCCCCACATGCCCTCGAGGTGACTGAGGGCCTCGATTAGGAGGAAAGTCCCGACGGGAGGAGCGGTTACGACCTTGGGGCGGGGCTTTCGGGATACGACGGCGGGATCGACGAGCGACCGCGTGAGGAGAAGTCTTTCGCTAGCCTTTCCCCTCGTCTCTCCGGCAAGACCGAAGCCACGCGGGAGCTAAATTATGAGGTTGGCCCGTCGACTAAGCCTCCGCATCAACCTTATAAATGAAAGATCAAGCATCAACTGCAATGCATCAAACTTTGATGCAACAACCACTTCATTATTCTCCTAATTCGTGGACGCATCAATTCATTAGGACACCAATTCGTGGATGCATCGATTATATGGGGCACTAATTCGTGGATGCATTGGTTAGATGGGGCACTAATTCGTGTGCGCGTTGATAGTATGGCGGCCGCTAATTCATGGACGCATCGATTATTAAGTGGGGCATTAGTTTATTGATGCATTGATGCGGGTAATGCGGGTCGAATGCATTGATGCACCAATAGAGGTCGCATCATACATACAATTTAAATGAAATGATGAACCGGATTGTTACCGGATGGTAGCCGTGTCTATAGTTTATCAAGACGTTTTCGCTATTGACTTCTTTAATAATATTATTCAAGAAATTTTAAAGGGGATGCACCGATGCGACCGATGTCATGGAATTGTTTAGGTAATTCGTTGTACATCGATTATATATCACTAATTCATGGATGCATCGATTGATGAGGACACTAATACGTGGCGGACGCATCGATTCAATAAGTCACTAATTCGTGGACACATTGATGACTAAACAAGGCACTAATTCATGGATGCATTGATTAAATAGGGCACTATTCATGCACGCATTATTATTGATGCGGATGATGCGGCATTTCCATTATGACCCCATGAATACATCGATGTTCGGTGCGGAGGGTTACCGTCGACCCTCTCGAACGCCGATTGGCCTAGGCCGGTCGGTACCCCGGTTCGGCGGGAGCGGGCCGTGCATCGTGAAGGTCGAGCAGCAGCTTTCATTTTGCATTGTTGGCAAGTGGATTTATTTTAAGACCTTTTTTATTATAAAATTATTTCTGTTGTTCCTGCTTAGGCGGGGGGATTGTGGCAATTACTGCGGCAGTTCCTTACAGTTTTCAGCCTCAGAGGAACGTCGGCACACATTGCAGATAGGTGTGTCGATAGGTGTACCCGGCCCAATTGTTCTCTTGAGTGTCCTATATGGCACATTATTGATGGTCATTAGACAACACTCGGTTTAGATTGCTGTTATTGTTGTGATACAATTTCAATTGGACTAAATCGATCCCGCAGTCCTTACATGACGAGCATAATGGTTACTCTTCGGCTGGCTGACGACTACACCCTGGGGTGGCCACCCTACGATCAACCCGCCCACCGGCGACAACATGGCGAACGGAGCGTCCCCGTGCTTTGTAAATGGTCATCTTGATATCGTAGAGGTTTAAATTACAAATGGTCGGGAATAGTCGGGCGTTGCCACGACGTTTCAAATTCTGACCTCTATATTACGCATGTGGTAAAACACAGACAAGCGTTACCCCTATATGACGCGTCGACACAGAGATCGTCCACCTTTTACCTTTGCGCGAGCGCAACTAACGAATCCCTCCCTCAATCAACGTACGCACCGGGCCCTTGCGAGCAAAAAATATAAGAGATTGTGAAGGGCAACTTTGTGAATGGCAACTTCCATATATATAATTTCGAGGAGCTCCCTTTCTCCGGTCGTGAGACCAACTACGGGCCAGCCAACGGGGGAATTCGGAAAGGGAATGGCAACTTCTGCCCGAGGCCGCAAGTTAAACTACATGAGCGTGCTTGGACCAAGAAAAGCACTAAATGGTTTGCGAGAATGTCCATTTGAAGCAGGGTAGAGCACCAAGCCACTACGATTGGATCTAAAACGTCGAATGGGTAGCTCCCGCTACGGCGCTATTATACAATTACATTGATAATTTAATTAAGCATCCGTGAGTGGCTCATTGGCGGACTCGGCACCAACTTTACAGGAACCAGGATGGAATTCAACGTGATATACATACAACGGAACGCGCGTGAAGCCGCGCGTGGGGGCGCGCGAGCGTACAGTCTGCCTTATCAATGCCGCGGATACTTGTTGATAGGAAGACATAGGTCACACCATCAGCCAGCCGCCCTCAACTTCCGGCAGCTCGTCCGGCTCGGTGCAGTACGGCCAATACCGCATACCCGTATAAAAGTGACTCAGGTGCCGTCGTTCACCGTGGCCCTCAAGCTCGCCGCCCTCGTCGCCGACAGAAACTGCCTCGTCGTTTGCGACTTCGGACAAAAATCCGTGGATGAGGTCGACAGACGCGGGGAGCTCCATCAGCTGTCGATGGTCGCCTGTTAACCCGACGCGCTGAAAAGCCGCCAACCCGTCCCGTCGTGCGCTCACGGCCGGCACCGTTCCGTCGCCGTCTAGGGTTTCGAACACCGCGGTGGTGGAGCCGTCGCTCAGGGAGGCGAGAGACTGCAGAGGAGCGGCCTCCGTGCCGTAGGCACAGCTGAAAGGGGTGGGGAGGCCCGTGCCAAAGAGGTTGAGCATTTTGCAGTCGGGTGGCAGCTCTGCCTTCGCCCTGCAGGAAAAAAATGATAGAATTTAGATATTCGGGTTTCACAAGGGCACAAATAATCCCCCTCTTTCCCCCCACTCTATTCAAAATAAATAAAACGAGACTATCAGCTAATACAATAACAGAGTACGCAAATCTAGGCACACACTTTCCACATCTACCTAGCCAAAAAATCAGGGTTCAAAATCACGACACACAGATCCTCACAGCGGTGCCATGCTGTTGGGTTTCGGGTTTAGGTTTTGAGTTCCTCGCGCAGTGGCCGACAAGGTGTGCCGCTGCCAAGTTATTCAGCCCGAGCCAATTCAACAGCCCACTCCCCTTCTCAGCGCTGTGAGTTCCTGCTCGGTTTGAGTGCCCGTGTTGCAAAATAAACAAAAATGAGTGGATAGGGTACTCACAACAGCGACCGCATTTCCATCGCGTGATCAAGTATTTCGTCCACCAACGGCAATGGGATGCCTTTCTCCTGCAGCGTCACCTCGTTGTCCCGCATGCACAGCCTCAGCAGCTCTCTACAGAGGGGGGGATACCACATAACGAGCAGGATGCTTTAGATACACAGCTGCACGTGCGCGGCTGGATAGTCCGCCGCCTTCCAGGATACCACGAATACGTTATATGCACCAAATATCAAGCAATGTGTCACAGCAGCAGCTGCCTATTGAAGCTTCAGACCATCCTGTTCTCATATTTCGAGAAGTCCATTATGAAATCATTACGTGCTATTAATTTACAACAGCTCATCACTCTGCCGCACCTCCCCACTCTTCCAAAGCCTAAAGCCACCAGACACACATTCTTTCTCTCAGACACACACACACACACACTCCCAGACACATACACACACACACACACACAATCCCCCGCCTCGCTGTTGCTCTCTCTAATACACATACACACACACGCACACACACTCCCTCGCTCTCAGACACACAAACACACACACAAACACACACAACCCCCCGCCTCGCTATTGCCATCTCTCTCTCTCTCACACACACACACACACACGCGCGCGCGTAATCTCTCTCTCTCTCTCTCTCACACTCCCTCTCTGTCTGACACACACACCCACACACACACACAATCTCCACCTGGCCGTTGCTATCTCACACACACATACAAACACACACTCACACTCTCTCTCTCTCTCTCTCAGACACCCACACATACACACACCCACACACAATCCCCGCCTCGCTATTGCTATCTCACACACACATACAAACACACACACACACGCACTCTCTCTCTCTCTCTCTCTCTCTCTCTCTCTCTCTCTCACACACACACACACACATGCAACCCCCACACACATGTATATACACACGCACGCACGCACACATACACACACACCCTCCCTCCCCCCCCACACACACATACACACGCACGCACGCGCGCACACACACACACACACACACACCCCCCAAAAACAAATATACACACGCACGCTCACACACATACACACGCAGTCACACACACACACACGCACATATACCTCCCCCAACACACACACACACACACACACACACACACACACAGGTATATGCAAACGCAAGAGGAGCTGATATTAGGAGGAACGCCCCGAATTTCTAAAAGCAATTAAGCGATTGTTAAAAGTAGATTTAAAGTGGGAGGGGAGTGGAGCTTTGCAAAAATGTTCATTTGACGTTTTCTTAGTTGACGGATTCTCTCTCTGGTAATGTAATGTCCACGGCGTTCACTTAAACATCAATGTCAGTCCAAGCCCATATCATACATGTATACTTTCCGTCCGCGGTATGTAACATCTGCAGCCCAATCAATTTGCAGCATTTCATGATCGACGACGACAGCAAAAACCAAACAAAACTAAAATCCACAAACAGTCTTAGTGCAACCCCCCAATAAACCCTGATCGAGGTCAAACCAATCGCATGCGGGTGGTCCGTATGGGCGACGCCCCACCTGAGCCCATCGTCAGCGATGTTGAAGGTGTAACGGGAGCCCTCGACCGGCGCCTCCTCTTCATCTCCCTCGCTTCCCTCCTTTTCTCCCTCACCCGCCACCACTGTTGCCGCAGCCGCCGCCTGCGGCGCCACCACCGGAATAGTGTCCTCGTCGCTTAGCTCATCCACGGGGCCAGTCAGGCGAATGGTGACTCTGTGTAGAGGAGAAGAAGGGTGGGTTAAAGGTGGGGGGAGGTGGGAGGAGACCATGGTTACAATAACAATGCAGTTTGAATTGGGTTGGTGAAAAAGTGAACACTGCTTGTGATGACAACAATGATAAGAACAACAATTTAGTTCCAGTAACAGCTGACCGCTTTAGCTTCGTCATAAAGCTATTTCTTTAAGTGTGCTCGTGTGGTGTGGGGTGTATACCTGGGTGTACCGGCCTCGTGCCCCCAGTCCATGTCGCCGCTGGGCAGCAGCTCAAAGATGGACGGCGCCTGGCAGACCATTTGGCGCAGCGTCTCGCGTTGCACGAAGAAATAGTTGGCCCAGCCAGACACAAACTGAACGCCTGCAGGCGGAGAGGGAGAGACGGGATGCAGAGCATCCGACACCGGATAAAACGGGTTAACATCATGACACCATAGGGTTTTCTCATTAATGGTGGACGTCCTGTATTTTGCGAGAATTAGAAAAAGAGGTGAGATGTATTTAATTATAGTGACATTTCAAGCATCAAAGTGCTTCAACAAAAACAAAAAGGGCGAGCAGGGATGGAATGTGTAGGCATGGCGCAGGGCGTAATAGCAAAACACAGGTGGACAGACAACAATTGCCTATGGAAGAGTTTTTGCGAGTTGCTTTGGTTTGAATGGAATAGCTGGGCAGGAAAGCACAGAGGGTGATGTTGTGAGAGGCGGAACAGGATGAGGGGCTTGCCTGTGAGGAGTGCATCCGCGGTGAAGCCGGGAGCGCCGTTGAAGGGGGCGGCTATGGCCACCCAAGAGCGCACCAGGCGTGCACATTGTGTTGGGTACTTTGCGAGCAGCAGCTTCACGACCAGGCCGCCCATGGAGTGGGAGATGACGTCCACCTTGACGCCACCGTTGGCCCCACTGATGCGCTCCAGCTTGGCCAGCAGCGCCTCCAGGTGGCGCAGGTTTGACTGGCGGAAGTCGTAGGGGAAGCCATGCAGGGTGTGCCCGGGCACGTGGCCCCATTCGCGGGTCATGGTTTGGATTAGGGTATGGAAGTAGCGCAGCGCTGCCGGGGGAAGGATGTTGAGGCTGGGGTCCAGCAGGTCGCAGGCATACAGCCCACCGTCGTTCAGCCCCCCGGTAGGGATGATCACCTGCACAAACAGCAGCACCAGGCACGTCCAGATGAGTTGCATATTATATTTCACGGCAATAGCTGTAGAAAACAACAGGTTATTATTCATTTTGGTTCGCTAGGTATTCTAAACTGGAAACCCGTTTCGCGAGTTGCTGGGTAGCCAGTGACAGTCGGTGAACCAGTGAGCCGGTGAACCAGCCGGTGGTGATACCCAAACCAGGCAGAGGCGATTTTACCTCCTCGTGTGTCAAGGACTGTATTTCCCTCGAGTCGGGACAGTAGCGCCCCCAAAGCGCGCGGAAAGCGGCGTCGGCGCGTTCGGCGACAATCCACTCTCGGCGCCCTTCCCCCTCCTCGCCCACCCCGCGCACGTGTAGCACGGACCCGCAGAGGCCGGGCACGAGCAGGCACGGCCCTGGCGCGGGCGTGGGTTTCGACTCAGGCATGGTGGCAACGCCCCATAATGAAGACGACATAGGGAAAGGTGCAGCAGTTGACAGCTTGAGTCAGCTCTTGGACAATTGTGCTGTCGCCGGGAAAGTTGTCGGGAACCGAAAGTTGTGGAAAATACGAACCGCCGCGGGCCGCACGGGAACAAGGCGGGTGTAGAATCCAGACGCAGTCAGCCAGTGGAGCCTCACAGCTGGCGAGAGCTGCGGAGCGGCGTTTGCCGCCGCACGGGCAACTTGACCTTGCTCATGGGCGGCTTCCAAACCCCAACTGCCAACGCAGATTCTCAGAAAAGCGATACCAGGGTGATGATGAATTTCAGATGCTATGCTACAGGTCGCACGCGGTGCACTACTGCTTTCTTTCGAATAATATACCTACAGGTGAAAATGGATTACAAGAAGAACATGCCTTCCTGTTCCTCGGGCTTAGGTTTTTCCCTCTTTTCGTCTTTTTGGTCGGTGGCTTATGTGCTGTTTTTATCTTGTTAGGCTTCTATGTCTTTTTGCTTGGTGGCCTCCGCAGCTTTTTCTTTTAAGAATAATTCTGATATAGGGGTGATTCATACTTCAGACAGCTAAATAAAATCTCATCTTTCGCGGATGGTGGCGAAATTCACATACAGAAACCGGCCTTATATAGTAAACTTCCCTCCCTGCTTGCAGGGCGTGGAACCGGGTATTGGGTACCCGGGTAATTTCGAGTCCCATGCCTATTTTGGAGAAATTATCTTATCTCGGAGGTAAACTAAAATGGCTTGTAATCAATTCACTCCGTAATATAATACAACATATCCATCCCGCATTGTAAGCAATAACTTAGGGTTTCATCTCGCAAACTAGCGTGATACAGTTTTATTCACCCGGGTACAGCTGTCAAAGATTCTGTCTCGTATCGCACATGTCATCCAATGGAAACGGAGTATCTCTGTCTCGCGTGAATTCGCCAAATCCACGTAGCCCTCGTATCCACGCCCTGGATATGATTTCAATGGGAATGTACGGAGTAGATCAGGTTGAGGGAAAAGAGTGCATCGTTATTCCGCCACGAGGTTTATTGCACTTGCCACGAGGTTGCGGACCGCACGTCCGTACATCCTCGCATGCCGTTATCACGCTTTACTTCCGCGTTGCCTTGGTAAAGTACAAAGGCAACATGATAGGAAATCTCAGGAGCACGCGCCATTCTGCCATGTCATCGGAAAGAGGCGCATTGGGCGGTCAGTTCAAACGCGTACGGAGGGGAAATCAAACGACCAATTGTCTGATAGGCATGCGTCATATTTGCGTTTTCCACATAAATACAGTATGGGTAGACGAGGAGGTAGATTAGGCCGCCGGCCCAGCCACCCCACCCCCCTCAGCAAGGGGGATAGCAAGAGAAGTGACGAACGATCGGCGTCCACTTCCGATCACGGTGACTTTGTGTACAGGACCTCTAAAGGTCGGGGGGATATATATGAAGGTCGTGAGTCATACCGTGTCGCTTCAATTGTCGCGGAGGTTAAGATTGTGGGGTGTCCCGGGTACATAGTCAAATGGGAGGGACTTCCCGAAGAAGCGAACACCACGGAATACGCAGTAAACGTGAAAAGGCAAGGTAATTGGGAGTTCGTATTGCAACAGTTCAAGGACGCCAAGGTCGAAGCTGATAAGGTGCGTTCGTTGTTATTGTTTTAATTTTTTTATTGCAGTGTTCATACGCAAGCTGATCATGGTCTACTAATTTCGCTTGTTCCGTAATTTTGCGTGGTTTTTTATTAACATGACATCGAATGATCTAAGTGTTGCTGTCTTAGTATAATTCCCGGCCGCTTAGTTTCAATCCGTTTCACGGTATCTGGCAGACTGATCTCTCGTGCAAGTGGTCCGGAGAGAACTCGCTGAGATGTTCCCTCTCTAGCATATAGTCCGAGCGATATATTAATGTGAACCTAATTCCAACTTCACGTATACATTGATAAAGTTGTTTACGCGGTGCTGTCGACGAGCCCGGTTTTCATGAGTCGAACTGCTGTCAATTTGTAGAATACGCCGGGCCCAACGTCTTATCATAGACGCATATAGAAGAAGCATATAGATGTATGTCTTAGATCGCCCGTGCCTCACTCCCCGTTGTTTTGGATGATAGTCTTGACCATTTCATTTATCAAGTACACAGTTGTTGTGTCTATGTTTGTGAATCGTCTGTTGTGACTCTGTTCGAACTCTTTACTAGCATGCGACTGAAAGGTTTGTTAATGTATGTCTGCGGTGTGCGAAGAAGCATGAAGAAGATGAGAAACTTCGCAGACAGCAGAAGGCCGATCAACGGGAGGCGGCAAAGATCAAGGAGCAAGAAGAAACATGCTGTGAAACGACGGAGCTTGTGCCTGCTGCGTCGTTGAAGGGAGAGCATGGGCTACGCCGAAAATCATCTGTATGGAAGCATTTCACGAAGGAGTACCAGGCGGAGGACGGAGGTTTCTATGTCAAGTGTGTTTTGTGCGCGAAGGAGATCGCCTACTGCAAGTCCACGAGCAACCTCGTAAAGCACGTCAGGATGATACACAACAAGGTCTACATACAAGATCTACAGTCAGGGGAGTTTGTCCCCGTTAGTGAGGAGCCTCAATCGACAATTCTTAATCACAAGGTATTGTGTTCACAGTCCACCCCGCCTTTGAGTTTCACCCCACATGTGTGCTGAAATGTGTTGTTTTTGTTTCTCAGATATCAAAGCAAAGGAAGAAGGTCCTAGATCTTATGGCAGCGAAATGGGTTTCGAAGAGGTGCCGTCCCTTTGGAATCACAGAGACGGATACTGAGCATCGTGAATGGATTCACGCTATCTCTGGCGGCGCATACAAGGGCCCATCCCGTGAGACTGTCATGAGATATACTGCTGAGCTTGCAACGCAGGTATGTAACGGCAATTGCAGTTGTGTATTATGTTAAAGTAACCGAATCCGCACTGACACTCTTAATTGCGGCGTAGTCGTGGCACAGCATCAAGGCCGACATCAAGAAGCTGACGGAGGAGGGACTGATGGTCTCTATCAGCGGTGATGTTTGGGGTGAGAATGCGATATCTTTGTTTGCCGTGATGGGGCATTGGGTGGATGAATGCTTTCAGCTGCAAAACAGGCTATTGTTCTGCGAGCCATTTGGAAGCGTCCGTCACACCGGTAAGATCAGAAGTGTTGGATGAATTATATAGATGTTAATGTCTTAGAAGCTTTCCATTGTTGTAACAACTATTAGTTATATAGTTGATATCCATTAAGCTTCCTATTGTCATTTAGTCGTGTCCATTCGTCTATAGGTAGCAACATTGCTATCGCCACCAAGGAAGGACTTTCTGAACTCGGTATTGGTGAATACCGTCGGGGTGTGGGAGCAGATGAAGCGGACGTTGACACAGTTGCAACTTGTGTATTCAGCAAGGTGAGTCGTATGCGTATTCTTTCCATTATCCTGCGTAGTGAACTCAACAGAGGGAATTGACACATGTGTTTCCTCTCAGAAATGCGACAACGGGAGCAACATTAAGGCGGGCTGGGGTGATTTCGAGGGGGCTACTTGCGTCGACCATGGACTGCAGTTGTGTGCGAACATATTTCTGAACTGCGAGGGGATCAAGGAAGCTGTCCGCTGCATGAATGGTGTAACAGCTCATTTCTCTCGGAGTGGACTGGGTACTCAAACTTTGTACGCCATCCAGGCAGACCTAAATCTTCCGCAAGGTAAGCCGAGCACCAAGGCAGCAACAAGGTGGCTCGGGCAGTTCCCCCAAACAGTGTGGTTTGTCCATAATGCGTCAGCTGTGCACAAGTACGACAACAATGTAAGTAGGCACCCTGATCCTATTTGAATACACTATGTGAGATTGACCATTAATGGTAACGTGACGATTTATGTGTTGTACTCAGGTCCCGGATACTTGCCAGTCCAATCCGGACGGAACAAAGTACGGGGACTATGCAATAGATGAGACCGTTTGGGAGATCATCCGAGAGATGGCGGGTGTGCTGTGGCCTGTTGCTCAGATTGTTACGCAACTGCAAGGTCAAGAGTATGTTACCATATCCCTGGTGTTGCCATTGCTTGGTCATTTGGTTTCCGTATTGGAGTCATCTGAGCCGGTCCAGTACCAAGATGAACGTGCGGACACTACTCTTGTGGATGTGGATGCATTGAAACTTGAAAGTTGTGTTGCCATTGCACGAGAAGCCATGCGTGAGGCAATCGTGAAGAGGTTTTTCGTTGACGTCGAGGACTCAGACATGGAAGATATTGGCATCGCAACTTTTCTTGATCCCCGATTCAAGCTCCTCGACTTCAATTTCCCGGATCATGACCTTTTCAATGTGACGAAATTTAGGCAGGAAATCCTGTCCGCTGTTCGTCTTGTGTGGAACAGGGATTGGAAGATGATCGACAACGACGAAGTGGAGGAAGTTGTGGAGCCTCCTCTTAAGAAGCTTGCATCAGGAAGCTTGCTGATGAAAAGCACGGCGAGTCTTCACGCGATACTATCGGGGAGGAAGCCTACTGACAATGTTACTGTGCCTGAGGTAGAGTTGCGGGATGAGTTAGATGAGTACAACGATATTCCACAGGTAGCGAACAAAGACATTGATCCACTTTGCTGGTGGAGGAAGCATTCGATTCAGTTTCCAAGACTAGGACAAATGGCTCGCCAATTCCTTGCACAACCGGCGACGAGTGCAGCATGTGAGCGTGTCTTCAACCGCGCTGGGAGGATGCACGACGACTTCAAGAAAGGGTCTTCAGAGTCAACTCTTAACCATGCATTGATGGTTTCTATGAACCCGTAAGGTGATAAGCGGTATGCCTTTCCAATAGTGATTGATTTATGTCATTGTTGATTTATGAATTTGTTGATTAGCTTCCTGTGTTGAAATTGTTTCCATGTTATGTTATTCGTAGGAGTCTGAAGAAATGTCTTGACAACAGACAAAGTGACAAGGCGTATGAAGAAATGTCGGGAGCCGAGTGCCTGAGAGGAGCATAATTTGTTTAACATGAGTCAAATTTGTTTAACATGTAACAGAATTATTTATCCTTTTTGTCTATCGCAAAAGCATGCACATTGCAATCTGCATGTTTTAATGTGAAAGCGGTGATTGGAATCTACACTGGCCATGTGGATTCCAAAAATCACTTTCACATTAAAACATGCAGATTGCAAACATTTTCGCACGACCAAATAAAATTCCCGGTGATGAAGCACAGTGCCCGAGGGTGGTGTGCCCCCAAAGCACACCTGACAACACACAAAATACGGGCACTGTGCGACGGAGGGTTTTGCCAAGTTGTATGGGATAGAATTGGATTCGGTAAAATCAGAATCATCCGAATGTAATTGATCTTTTTCCTATACATAGTGTCTCACATTGTATCTCATCATGCATTCGTGTCACACCGTGCAGAGTATCTCACTATGTACTCTAACTCGGAAATTCGGCCGCAACTCGCCAGAGTCGATTGTATGACTCATACTCATTCACGACTATGGGCGGGAGGTTTCAATTCAAGTGGGTGTCTGTCACTCACAGTATCTCAATAGACCGTGACACACGCGTTAAAGATTTCACTCATCTCACCAACATTGGAAGCAGTTCTCAATTCAATTCACCTTCGAGAGTTATAGGTTTGGGACATGTCGGGTATGAAAAAAATAGATTCGAAGGACTCGAAATGCCAAAAAAAACGTCGAATCCACGCCCTGCCTGCTTGTCCCTTACCTATACACAGTTCAAGGCCGGTTCTTAGGTGAACTTCGCCACCGTTCGCGAAAGATGAGATGTTAATCAAGCTGTTGAATCCCTTACCTGTACACAGTTTAAGGCCGGTTCTTAGATGAACTTAGCCACCATCCGCGAAAGATGTTGAATCCCTTATTATAATAAACTGTGTACAAGTAAGAGACAAGTAGGGAGGGAAACCCTAACTTATCCTAACCTATTGAAATTGAAATTGTTTACAACATGTACCGCGTAAAACCAGCTGCTGTCTTTGGGCCCTCCCAACTATGCTATGGAGGAAGCTTATAACTCAAGGCTAGACCGTGAACCGCTGTCCAAAGAGTCGTGGTCTCCCCCCCCCCCCCCCCCCCCCCCCCCCCGGGGGAGTGTGTCGTGCGTGGTGGTGGTGGATGTCATTCGGGGGCGTGTGTGGATGCGAGAAGTGGAAGTGCGGCGTGTGGTCTAACGAGACTTGATGCGGTAGATGAGAAGGAGATGATGCAGCCATTGGACAATATGCAGATGGAGTTGTGCTAGGATATGTGTTGTGTCGAGTCGGGTTTTTGAGATGGGTTTTTCAAGAGGGTTTGCGCGGAGGGTGAGAAGGGAGGTGAGGCCTTTAATGGTGGATGTGTGAGGTGTGCCCGTGAGGCCCATGACTTTGGGAAGGATGTCGACTTCGGTACCCAACCAGTGTTGGCGAATGGCATGGGCGAGAGGGGTATATTTGTCGCGAATCATGAGAGATTGTGCTTTGTGCGATATTCCATCCCCCTATCCGAATATTTTTTTATCTAGGGAGTACCGTCGTCGTCCGTTCGTGTGGCCGACGAATCTAGGTTCGAGGAGCCGGATTAAGTCGGATTTGTGTGCATGGGGTCTCAACACCAAGGGGAGTATCTCGTTAGGGAGGATGGTAGGGCATGAGGTGAATGAGTCGAGCGAGAGGCCTTCGTCAGCAACAACTAGACGGGTTGGCATGTCGGTGGGGTGGAGGGGTGACAGTCAAGCTAGGATGAGAAATGCGCCCTCCGTGTAAATAATATGGAAGCATGTGTTTTATTGTCATTACGTATGTAATTACGGGGGTCGGATGGGTTTTAGGTTTTAGGTTTAGGGTTTTAGGTTTAGGATAAACTTAACTCTAGACCCGTATGGGAGGCTATATGAGGCGACCGCCCCAAGGGGCGGCGCGCACCGCGCGGTCACAAAGTATTACATCCGTAATTATGGGATCTCTTGCATGCATTATTACTGTACCTACATGTGTTTTTACCAAGGGGGGGGGACATTACTCATCCTATCAGACAAGGGGCGTGTGTGGATAAGTGTGGGGGATGTGAATGATTTGATGGGTTTGTTACCAAAGTCAGCCATCATGGTCTCCCAACGGCCTCCGTTGTGGCGTTCCATAAGGGAGAGGGGGAGTTTTAGCGTGCTATTGTGGCGGTCATGTCTAAGGCCGGACAAAGAAGGGTATTTACCGGCCATGTGGCCGTTGGTAGTGAATAGACCACACATGGGGCAGCGCAGGGTGGGGTTATGTGAGAGGAGGAGTCGGGTGTTGTGCACCCCCCCCCATGAATTCTTGCATGTGTGTGAATTATATATTGCTGAGTTATATGTGTTGTTTATGGAAGGTGAAGTCCGCCCCGGCCGCAACGGCGCGGGCGAGGAGGGCACCATACTTGGTGGTTTGTGAGGTGTGTGGGTGTGTTGGGTGGAGTACGTGTGTGCATCACCTTTGAGGTTGTTGTACGTGTAGGGTATGGGTTCTTCTTGGGCTTGGGGTATGAGTGTGTTTGGCCATGTCTAGGGGCCTATCGACACGTCTGAGCCCATAGTGTAGGTTGTGTCGGGTGGTTGTCCGTCCGCAACTTTGTTGGCGAGGGTGTCTGCGATGCCGCTGCCGATTGAGTGGTTGTGCGCTTTGGTTTTGATGGGTGTGAATGCCTGACTTGTAGCGGGTTTTGAGGGTGTGTGTGATGGAGTCAAGTGTCTCGCGGTGAATGTTGTGTCAGTAGGCGGATGGGCAGTTCATGTAGCCTTGGATAAGGCGGATTGAGCACGCACTGTCCGTAAGGAGGTGGGTATGTCCAAGTTGTAGGCCGATATCGATGCCCGCGAGTTCCGCACGATTGATGGTGTGAGAGGGAGGGGTGGAGGTCATCAAAACTTTGACGCGTGTATCCAAGGCGGGGTGGGTGGCAGCCGGACCAAGGAAAGGGGAGCCTCCCTTCTTGGAGCCATCAGTGTATGCGAAGTCTTGCCAATCCCAAGCAAGAACTCCGTTGGTGGGGGAGAATGTTAGTGATGTGGGTTTTGGAAGAGGGTAGGTGATGGTGTGGGTGGGGTTGGGGGGTCTGTGGTAGATGCATGAGGAGTGTGGAGTGTCATTGGTGAAGTGGGAAGGGAGTGGGATGTTGATGGAGGGATTCGGAAGGTGGGTATTGTATATGGGTTCGAGTGTGTTGTGGAGGGCGGTCACTGTTGTGTGCGAGGGCAGAGAGGATAGTGCTAGGGGGTTGGCGACGAGGTAGATGTCCACCATCCAGCATGTACTAAATGGCGTGGGGGTGGGGGTGCCTGTATGTTGGTCCGGGGGTAGGAAAGTATTTGCATCGTTGGGCAGGGGGTTAAGGTAATGGGTGTATGGCGAGCTGATGTATTTGAAGTGGCGGTATGATGTGTGTGTTCGCATCGGGGGAGTATGAGAATGGTGGCGATGGGACAGCACGAGGCTGTGGAGTGGGCGCTAGTGATTGCGTGTTCCATGGCGCGTCGCATGCATTCGTGATCGTATTCCGGGTTAGCGATGTTAGTGCCGTGCTAGGTGTGGGGTGAATTGCTGCCGCCGGATGAGAAGATTATGTCTTCTGGGTAAAGTGAGTGGTAAGTGTGGGAGTGCAGAGATTTGTTGAGGGGGTTTGAGTAGAATTCGGTTTGGTTATGAAAGGCGGTGCGAAGAGTGGAGAGGAGGTCCTCCCCAGTGGCCCATTTGTTGCGAGTCGTGGTGGCTAGTGTGGGTGAGTGGATTTCTGAGAGGGAGCCGAGTCGTGTGATGAGGTGGTTGACAACTTTTTCGAATGTGCGGCGTGTGAGGTCTGGGCGGCAGATTTGGTATAGGTGTCGGATGCGGGGTCTGGAGAGGGTAGTGACCGCGCAGCCGTCGGGGGTACAAAGGATGGTTGTGTCGGGTAGGGTAGGGTGGGAGTGGATGGTGAACTTGCCGGTGGGAAGCATGTCAAGGCATGCGTTGATGGGGTCATTGTTAAGGGAGATGAGGGGGGGTGTCCATAGGATAGGGCCGGGGTCGGGTAGTATGGGTTTTGTGGATGGAACAAAGTCGGTATTGAAGGCGGTGATGGCAGTGGGCCGGAAGGGGGTCTCACTGATAGTGTCGTGGAGTTCAAGGCATGGAGCCCACTGGACCTCGTGTAGGCGCGTGAGGTCGTGTTTTTGGCCTTGGCCGCACCAATCGCATTGCCATGTGTCGGGTCCTTGAGCGGGGCAGCAGCGGGAGTGGACGGCGAAGTGCGGGCATGTGGTGAAGGGTGAAGTGAGGTATTGATGAAGGGGGGTCGCGGCAAAAGGAGCAAAGGGAGGGGGAGCGCGTAGGAAGACATACCAAGGAGGGGGTGGATGAGATGAGGCGGAAGCCGTCGTCGAGTTGTAGTTGGATGTCCCATTCCGTGAGGTGTTATGCGGCCCATTCGACCATGTATTGCGTCTGACCGTATGCATTATCCTTATGCTTGGAGGTAATGCGTGTGACGTCACATGGAGGGTAGGGGTTGTCCGAGGGGGAGAGGTATTCCACTTCAATGTGTGTGGCGGGGGCGAAGGGAGGGGTGGTGTGGATGCGGGGTGGTCGGATGCCAGGGGTGAGGGTAGTGGATGAGCGGGGTAGGTGGGGTAGTAGGAGGGAAATCCAAAATGGCTGAATGGAGGTGGGTGGAGTGGCATGTTTAACGGTTGGGTGTATGGTGGGTAAGCAGTTGTGAATGGTGTCGATGGATTCAGTGAGGACCGCGGCGAGAAGACGGATTGGGATAGAAAGGGAGTCGGTGGCTCCTTCGAGAGTGGGTATGGATTTGCGTGGTTTTAGGGAAATGGAGATGGAGGCGCGGAGTAGGACTTAGTGGCCATGTGATGATATGGTTGTGCCATAGGGGAGTGAGGCGGTGGAGGAGGGATTTGTGTGTTCGGCGGGGTGAAAAGTCGCAGTATGCTTATTTGTAAGTGTGTGGGTCGATGATGTGGGTGGCTTTGTCACGGAGGGAGGCGAGGAGGGTGTCGTCTTGGCGGGTGAAGTGGGCGCGGAGTGTTAAGGCGATGGGGTTGGTGAGGGAGAGGGGGGGGGTGATGGAGAAAGGTGCCGGTGTTACGTTGGGCCCGGACTAGGCATCTGAGTGTGGGCGGGGAGGAGCCGTGTGACATGATGGATTATGTGGGCCTATTTTTGTATGTGGTGAAAATGGTGTAGATGTGTGTCTTGGCCAGGTGGCCTCTCTAGCCAGGGGTGTTATGTAGCGTTGTAGTAATGTAGTATTGTAGCGTTGTAGTCATGGAGTTATATAGCGCGGTAGCGTTGCATGCAGGTAGCGTTGTCTTCTTGTCGCAATGCATTTTCTGCCCCGTTGTGGAATAAATTGAGTCGGGAGCGGCCCTGTTATTAGACGCCGAGCCGCTAAGGAGCGGTTCAAAGAGGTAGAAATCTTGGGAAGTCGCGTAGCTAGGCGGAGTTTCTTGATATGGTCTCGAAAATGTGTCGTTGGAGGGGAAGGCGACGATGGCCGGCTCCGGTGGCTCGGTATCACCATGGCGCGAATCCGGCGAGGCGCGTGCGTGGGCCGCCGGGCAGCATCTTTCCGTCTTAGTGGTCGCGACAGCGTCGGGGCCGTGGGTAATCAAGGCTCGTCGTGGGGTAGGGAGCCAACTCCGCTGATGAAGGTCGAGGGGACGAAATCAGGTGTGGTGCCGTCGCTCAAAAAAGTTGATGTCTGGCTTGCGTCAAAACTGTCGTGGTCGGGGTCGGGTGGTGGCCGCGTGACTGCAAGTGGTCGTGCGCGATAGCGGAAACGATGGGAGGCTACCACTCTTACCCATATGGGCGGCTTCGTTCGTCGGCGGAGCGCGCGAAGCTTGTGGCATATTGTAGGAAGCGTTAGGGTAGACTATAGTGCATCCAACACCGTGCCGGCGGCGTGGGCGTGTAGGTTGTTGCTTGCCCACTGTATCACTTATGCGCCGTTGTGGGAGGGCGATGCTCTTGGAGCGAGCAACGGATGTAGTCTGAGTCGTGACGCTCGGGTCGTAGACTACGCGCGAGGGGGCTACTGATCCGCGGGGGGGGGCGCTCATCAAAGGTGGTAACGTCGACGACGTCGGACTTAGCGCGCACGGTGTCGTCGTTCAGCAATTCGTGAGGGGACCTTGGGCCTCCGTATAACAAGCCCCTGCCGCAGAGGTTACAACAACGCATATGGATTGTGCTTATTCAAACGTGTAATATGTTTGGAGAGCGGACGTAGATATGCGAGGAAGGCGATATATCTGACCTCGAGCTGCGCAGCAAATCTGCGCTCAATGTCCGCGCATGCCGCTTGAATGAGTTATGTAACGCGTAGTTGAGATGGTGTAGCGTCGACAAGGTGTCGAGGCGCGGTAGTAACATCGGGCTGCATATTAAAATGCGATGTAACATGACCCATAGGGGAAGTGTCTTGTGACGCACGGCAATGTAGCCAAACGAGAATAACAACTAAGATTAGCACATTGTTTGACTGCTAGAGTCAAGACGGCAAATCGCGCGAAGCCTAGATGGGATGAGCTTGAAAGTTAAGAATGCTGGTGTTCGGAGATCGCACCGGCTTAAGGGTAGCTGCGAGCTAGTGCTTAGCTAGAGTTGGCCGCTGATGCATGTTGTTAGTTGGTTGGTCACACCATCCACCCATCACAAGGTCGTTGTATTGGAGGTGTGACGCGTCGCTTATTACGGTGAGTTCAAACGCAGGGGTTCCCGTACACAATGTTATATACGGTTTTCAATCCCGTACACATGTTATATACGGTTTTCAAACCTCAAGGTTTAACAATCTGATCATGTAATTGAAATTGAAATATTTTACTCCAATACCAGTAAAACCTGCTGGAGTCTCTGGGCCCCCCCCTTATGCTATGCCTAGCTGGACTTAGAAGCGGCGGGTAGACCGTTGAACCACTAATCCCAACCTCTCCAATGGCAATAACGATACCGTCTAAAACATACCAGTATCCAGGTATTTATTACTTTCTGATCTATACGTATTTTTTTTTGGATACAATATGAAATAAAAAGTGTCGCTAGTCTCCACGATACGCGGCCTGCTCCAGCCGCTGCGAGGTCGCTGATCAGCAAGGCTGTTCAGCTTGAGCTGGTCGAGGCGAACATGCCTGACCTCGGCTCCTGTGCGACTCCGGTCGTGCCGGAGCTTGGGGGAAAAGGCAAGTGAAAACCCCCCCTCGCATAGGACGTCGTCGGTCCCGCCTCGATCCGTGCTCAACCCGCCCGAGGTATTAGCCGCTCCTCTCGACGCAGCTCGCCACCTAGCCGAGTCTTCTCTCCTCATGCGGGGGCTGAGAAGAGAAAAGAACTAGGCTGCAGACGGTGTCCGGCTGGCTCTCCTGCCCCCGAGCCAGATTTTCTCCTGTCCCCTGTCCTTTTCCCGTCTGTTTCCAACACCTATTTGATCGTCCGTGCCCCCCCCCGGTGGTTTACGTTGTTAGGGGGCCGCCTTTACGAGCAATGTGCCGTTACGATAACCCTAGGCACACTACCTGAGGCAGCCTGTCGATAACCGAGTACCGACTAGGGAAGGGGTTGGAAGAACACGGGGATCGAGTCGCCGGTCCTCAAAAGATGGTGGGTACGGGAATTTTTCCCAAAAACCCCCCGTGCCGGGCTTTTCCGGCGGCGGGCGATCCTAATGACCGCCGCCGCCAGACCGTGCCGCTCCTCCGGCTGCGACCAACCTCCGTCCTGCGTAGCATCATGCCTCGCCCCCAAGGGAGACCTAAGGCTCTCGCATGGCTGGCGACTGCTAGCGAGCGCCGGCCCTAGCGCTGCTTCCCAGATGTCCGCCGCCAGCTCCAACACCCTCGTCCCTCCGCTGATCCGTCCGTACCCCTCTCCGCCAAAAAATATTTCGCAAACGCCGCCCCCGCCCAATCGTCGGGAGAGTATCTGCGAGTATTTAGTCGCGGAAAAGACATATCGGACTGGCCGAGCGGGAGATCCCTGTGCTGGTGTACGGATATTATGTTTTTCCAAAACCCTCCGTACATGGCCTCCCGACAGCTGCTGATCCCGCGGATCGGAGCTGTCGGTATCTCGTTCAGCCCCCTCCGTGCCAAGCATGGCACGGCTATGGGGTTACCAGCGCCCACCGCGTGGAGGTAGAGGTAGGTGCCGACGGGCCTGCGAGCGCACCCCCCTCCGGGGCCGCCGCCGCTGCGCCGCCGGCGGGCGCCGATCATGTAAATTATTGTTTGAATTCCTAACAAGAAAAAGCGGTGGAAACCACCAAGAGAATGATAGGGGAAACTTCCTTCACGTTAAGCCCCGGAGGATATGAAGGCATGCTACAATATCAACACCGTCCCCCAGCAAAGCGCAACAAAGATAGGAATCGAACTCAAGGTGCCATGAAGAGCAACGGAAAGGCGTTGCATGACCTCCCGGAGAACATCACCCAAAATCGGACGGAGTGGAACATAAGTAGATCGGCGAGCAAACTCCTTCACGCGGACATAGCTGCCCCGACGTAGCACCCGTGCCATGGAATTAAAGGACAACCACCAAAATAGCCAAACGGCAAACCAGTTAACTATCATCGGGGCTAGTCTTCCCCCGTCCTCCAAGGCAAAGGGATAAGAGTCATGAACCGACTGAGATGAAGGCGTGCCAATTGACGCCAAAACGCGGAGGTCAGAATCACGCTAACCATGTTTGGCCTCATTGCAAGGCCTACATACAACGGGAGGGGAGTACCCACCGTAGGGACGCTGGAGCTTATGCGGGCACTAGTAACCGTGACATCAACAAGGTGACGATACATGGCCGTAAAGTCTAGCCAAACGACATCCCCATGTCGATCCCGAGAGGCGCCAAACCGAATATGGTATACCTCCAACCGCAAGTCCCGCCCCTGAAACGCCCCCGCCTAATGAATTATTATAGGATATGGACAATCAGATAATAATGAATATGAAAGACACACCATGAACAAAGGCACCCGGGCATATGGTCAATAAGCATAGAGGCTGACGAGCGCTCACCCGACATGGTAGCCCCCCAAACCCGTCGAGGAAGAACCATTTCCGCGAGCTAGTGTAGGAGACTCATTACAACGAGGGGACTTCCGAGCGTGAGAAGCGCGCTCCGGAGTAAGCCCCAACACCCGGGACGCAGCCATCATATAGCAATCTGACGGCCCCCACAAGTTGGGCTCGTACGAGGCGAAAAAGAGCGCCAAAGTACCGCGGTCATTACCGGAAATGCGGCAGACGGGCAACAACATCACTACCACAACCGGTTACTACAACCGGTCGCGTCGCCAACCGGCAGCTCAGCAACACCATCACCACCACCACCACCACCACCGGCCCTATGTCCACCATCACCACGAGCTATAGCTAACCGCCAACCAACCCCCAAAATTGGAGCAACAACTGCACCTGTCCACCACCACCACCATCAACATCTACATCATCACCACTAGCCCTTTTCCACCACCAACAAGAGTAGCAGCCGGCCGCCAACCATCACCAACACCTATGACATCATCGCCAACAACAGCACCATCAGCACATGCACCTAGCACCACCAACAACCCTCTCTATAATATTTTTTTTTAGCAATGAAACGACTCACTCAATGTGTAAGAACTAGAAAGTGGAAATCACCTAACAACAAAGAAACCCACCCTACTACGGCACCGTACGACATTCAATCGCTCCATGTACGGATACGGCCGACATCATGGTCTTAAGTCGTGATGATGATCCGCACCGGCGAGAAAATGCAATTGTTTATTATCAAGGAAGCAGTAGAATCCGCCTCCAAAAAAGTTAGATAATTTAATGCAGAGAGGCATAGAAGCCTAAAACCTCGGAGCAAGAAGGCATGCAACAAAACATGCACCACCCTCTTGCAAGGCATCAAGAAGAAAGAAACCCATCGTGCCATAAAAAACCACAAAGAAGCGTTGCTTGTGCTCAAGACGTACATCCCCAAGGGAGCATATGTAGACAACCGTAAAAACTCCTTCATGAGGGCATAATTTCCAGACCGCAAAGAGCGAGAGTCCGCCGCGCCCAAGCTGGGGAAATGTTGAACTGCCACCAAGCGATCAACAAGCGAAACAACCATAAGAGCCAACCGACCCCCGTCTTAAAGAGCAAATGGGGTCATAGTCATGAGCATATTGAATGGAAGACGTGCCAAGGGAGGACGAAGTGCGGCGGTCAACATCAAGCTTAGCTTGTTTAACCCCCATCGCGGTATTGCCAAGGAGCGGCAGCGGAGTCCCCACAACCGGAACATGGGAATTTGTGCGCGAACTAGTGACCGTAACATCCACAACCAAGTGCTTATATAAGCGGAGCCACAAAATCCAACCACACGACATCTTCATGGCGATCTCGGGAGGCCTGAGACTAGACGATTCGACGAGCCTCCAAACGCCGGCGAGAAACAATTGGCACCATATGGGTAACCTAAACTGTTAGCACTAGCATCCCGTTGCCTAGTGCTTATGTACAAGGTAGCTATTTGTCATCTTAGTACTTTGTATTATGCTATTAGCGGTACTCCCTATTAGTGGCGGTCGGCCGGCCATGCCGGTGCCTTCGCCGGTCGCCTTTTCTCTCCTCGCACTTCTTTGGTCACCATAGACGCCCCCCTTGTGGGGCCGGCACGACCTGCGTGTAACTATCCGTTCCCGATTCCGACAGATTATGGGCCGTCCACCAACTTACACAACAGAAGAGCGTTTGTAAAGCGCTCGGCGCCACGCTAGTCCTACCTACTGCCACGTTAAAAAGAGTAGAGCGTGTGTAAAGCGCTCGGCGCCACGTTAGTGATTCATCGTCCAACCAATACCACGCTTCGCCTTCGAGCTGGTTATCCGCGACTGTCCTACCATCTTCCACGCAAAAAAGGAGAAGAGCGTGTGTAAAGCGCCCGGCACCACGCTCGCCCCACCCAACTTTCAGTCTCACCTAGCTTTCAGCCTACCGATGCTCTCGACCGGATCTGGTTGTTTAAAACCGACCGCGAAAAATCTGCCCGTGCGTATTTTAATTAGTACTTTTATTTTTTTTTCCCGAGGCAATGCCGCAACGCTCACCTAACTTTGCGAGGAGCTAACCTTTCCCACGGTGGAGGGGGGAAGTCAACACGAGTAGCGCCCGTTCATGCTTTGGCGTGTCTACACGCTCCTAATATCATTGTAGGCTTAGCTTCTTCCTCGCCGGTCGCTCTCATGCGTCGGCTAATTCACCCGTGAACAGTTTTTCCCGCTACATATCAGACTAGTACATTACGCAATTCATTTGAAACCGCTTCATATCATCGGCAACTCGCCGGTAGCGGCACGTTCCTGTGAGTGCATGTCGCTACACCGACCCGGCATGAGACACACGCTACAAGCACTACACCTTAGACCAAGATGGCACCTTCCTCGACGCAAGCTAGGACGACGTCAAGACCTCGGCCACCTTGAGGGGGGGTGTTAGCACAAGCATCCCGTTGCCTAGTGCTTATGTACAAGGTAGCTTTTTGTCATCCTAGTACTTACGGTTATGCTATTAGCGGTACTCTATTCCCTATTACTGGCGGTCGGCCTGCCCTGCCGGTGCCTTCGCCGGCCGCCATCTCTCTCCTTCACACTTCTCTAGTCACCATAGCCGGCCCCCTTGTGGAGCCGGCACGACCTACGTGTAACTATCCGTTCCCGCTTCCGACATAAACCCTGATGAAACCCTCAAAACCCTAAACGGCTATTTCATCATACTGATTATGGTGGTACCTTTGTGCTATCGATGTGTAGTCCTTGTGGGACTACAATCGACTAGTAGCTACTCTAGTCGTCTATTATTGCCTTTGGAGAATGTGTGGTACCGTTCGAGTACCACCAAATAAAACATGTGGTACCGACCAAACATCAATTTAGTACATATCAATTTGACATCGCTAGACATATACACCCCGGACATGCTCTACTAACCCCCGTCCTATACGGAGCGAAAAACCACGCGTGCCGCGTGGTCCTGTACGTTTTTTGTACGTGATGTTACAATTTTCACGTAGAAGTACGCCACGCGACCACGCGTGCCTTCCGTGACACGAAACGTGCTGTCACGGGCACGCAGAGGCCGTGTGACAGGCACGCGTGGTACTGCGTGCCCGCGTGGTCCCTGTGGCCCGGGATCTAGTGAAACCTTCGTCACCCAACCCCATGCCTCACCGCCACAACCACCACGATTCCCTGAAAATCACCGCAAAATAAACTTTAAAATGTAAGGGATTTAATTAATTTCCCCTCTTTCACCCGTCGGTCGCCGAATTGGGGTCGGACGGAAGTGATCGGTTGCCCGCGCGGGCCACCGGCCGGCGCATACTCCCGACGCGATCTTTTGGAATCTTGCCTAGGTTAACGGAAAATAATTAAAAAATTGCACAATATGTGCTTCTAGGGGATACATGGGTGGATAGTTAATGAATAATAATTATGTTGTCGCTTGTTGAAAGTCATGTAGTAGAGCGTGTAAATGCGGTGGGATGGCGCGCTCCCGTCGTTGAATTGAGCGGTGCGCGCGAAGCAAGACAAGGCGCGGGAATGTATGGTTAGAGGCAAACGGCGGCGCTACTAAAATGCTAGCGATAATGGTAGATTCTTTCGCCATCGCGTGCCTCCGAGCCATCATGGCATACTAGGTAGTCGCTAGCGGTAGTTGCGCTGCTAGATCAGGTCAACATCATAGGCGACCACGCGTGTTCGTGCCTCCGTGCCCACTTTGTCGTATATGACGGCAAAATCGACACATTAGAAACTGTACTAGTACGATAAGAAACGTACAAAAGTGACCACGCGGCACGCGTGGTTTTTCGCTCTGTATAGGACGGCCCTAAGCCGCGTGAACTACACTCATAGCATACCACTTTGGCTGTTGTGCACATGTCCGACATGCAGCGACGAGAGTCGGCTCAAACTCCACTGCATGAACGCCAACGTTTGTAATATGTAGTCAAGGGGTTATGAGGCTATGTCTCTTTGGAGAAGGTCCGGGGTTCAAAGAGCATGGCGCGACGGCGGCGGGTAGCGATAGCCCAACATGTCAAGGCGATATATAGGGACTCCTCACTTCAATCTCCCAACAACAGATAAATTATCGCCTCGCAACGACAAAAGCTAGCAAAACTTTAGCGATGGCTTCGCAACGTCCATACTCAATAGGCACAATAATGTTAAGGGTTGTAAAGGTGTTGGTGGACCGGGAGGAGCGGGGTTGCGGAGATTATGGCGAGTTGGTGGCGGGCACGAAGGGCTAAGCTATGTCCGGCAGTTTTAGCTTTGCGCTGCCGACGTCATGCTATTTGACTCACTCGTAAGAACAAAAACATGAAAAATAATGTTATGTCCATGTGGCCCCGCAACACCAACAACTACTGCTTGTCCGTGTTTTCTGGGTGTGAGAGTGGTCTGAGAGAGGCCAGGAAGCGGCGGGTAAGGTGTGGTAGGGCGCGAAAGTAGTGCGGTTTAGCTTGTTCAAGGAGATAAATCTTTTCAAATCCCGCCGCCGAAGTCGGGGTTTCTGCCAACCTCGCTAGCGCACAAAGTTAGAAACAAAAGTCACTGCATGATCCCCCACGCGTATGCTAAGCATTCGTCGGGGTTTGTCGGACGCGAGTGGATGATGGGGGGGGGGGGGGGGGGGGGGGGGGGGGGGGGGAGTGCCGAAAAAAGGGGCTTGTGGATAGCGGGCAACGATCCAAACGGAAGTGATAAAACCATAATATCGCAGGGAACAACTCGCACGGTTTGCAACTCATCATACCCGACCGCCATCCACACGACATCTATCTTATAAACATGCTAATAGCGCCTCGTGTCACGTCATAACACTCGTATGTATAGGCCTCCTATTCGCATAACCCTCTCTTCGACGAAAATTGTTGATCAGCTTAAGCTTGCGAGAGCGGTTTGTGCGATGGGGGCATGCGCATGGTGGTAGAATCTCCGCCATTTTGGACACAAGCCTCCAAATTTAGAATTTTTTGGAAAATGTGTCCTCCAGGAAGAACGGCACATCATCATTACACACCTATGGGAATCTGAGTACATTTCGTTCGTCGATCTACTTATGTTCCTTTTCGGCGTTTTTTGGGGGATGTGCGACGTGAATTCATGTAACGCATGTATGCTGCTCTTCATGGCACTTTGGGTTCCTATCTCCGCGACGCTTTTCAGGAGGGCGGTGCTGACGCTGTGGCATGCCTTCCTGTTCCTAGGGCTTAGGTTTTTTCCTCTTTTCTGCTTCTTTTTGCTTTGTGGCCTCCACTGCTTTTTCTTATAAGAATTGGTTTTTTTACTATTTCCCAACTACCTGTAGTACCTTAGTGTCGACGCGGTGAATAAAATACCCGCCTCTTCTCGTGGTATATACGTACAAAGAAAATGGTACGTATACCACCAATTCTCCCATCAAGCAAGGCACAGCAAAATACACGATCGACAATCGTTACTTACAGGATACTGGATTGCTTGCTGGTCGATAGCTAAATAGATTCTCTCTATGTACACCTCACTCGGCAGGCGCGACAGTGCAGCGACACCCCGCTGTGGCCGTCACTCGAGCGCCACATCAGCGAGACACTGTGCGCTCAGTAACTCACCGGTCTGACGGCAGGAGATACCGAACCTATGCATGTTTTGTGAGGCCGTGGAGTGTAACTGCTTCCACTTGTGGTAGGCACTTGCACCCGGGCACACGGTTTTGCGGTACACCGTTCTGCGCGACCGATCTGCAGCAACACCAAGCGCACACGTGTAATCGCGTTGAGTACTGTCCGGCTTTTTGCCTTCGGGCGCGCGTGCGAAAGGGAGCAAGGGGCACTATGAGCTATGAGCACTATCGGGAGTCCAAGCTGGGCGACTCCCTTGTGGACGCGCTTCGGGAGATGGTAGAGCAGGACCGGATCTCCGGCGAGCTGGCGCTGAAGGTTTTGGTCGAGGTACTGTAGCTCACTAAACCCTCGGCGCCACCCTCGCCGTTGCCTCCGTTGCTCCCGACACAGCGTCAGAGCCAGTGGGCGCGTATGAACCCGTCGCTGAACCACTTTGCTTCTGTCGCCGCGCAATATGAACGGCCGACTCTCTACCAATCGCGAATCTGCTGTCGCGGCACAGTTTGACAAGGTGAGCTGCTTGCCGTGCTGCCGAGGTCGGAAACCAGCGCGCCACACTGATTAAATATAGGCATTTATTGCTCATATATTTTGCGTTTCCTTGGCAAGTTTATGCATCTTTAGCCAAAGTCAGCAGAAGCTGTAGCGCTCTATTCTCAGCGTCCTATCCGTCCTAGCCTGCCAAGCTTACCTTCCGACAGTAAGTGTCTCAGTCATAATATGAGGGTTTCTTGTTTGGTGGAAGCACAGACACGGAATGTTTTATATCTACCACGGCCTAACCTGCCACCACTTTTCTGTGCTGCGGCGCTTCTTGCTTTTACAGTCTGTCTGCGAAGCTCTGGCCACAAAAGTCCCGGCGAAGGTGAACATGAAGGGAAGCCTGCGCTCCTATCGCTTCTGTGACAACGTGAGCCCACTCTCTCCCCGCATTTTTCACCAAACGAGGTGTCATACATTCCACAGCTGATGGAAGTGGTGCTTTGTGGTGAGCTAGGCAGGGGTTTGGGAAGCGAAATATGGCAGCAGCTGCCGCTTGTGATAGGTGCAACTGTAGGGGTGTGCAAGAAGGGAGTTGCTTTAGTATGGGGTTGCTGAAATCATTCTTTGTGCGAAAGGATCCAGTCAGGGTCGGGATGTGATGGCCAGCAAATGTTTCCAAGCAAGAGAAAGATAATTGCTTCATTGCATCAATGAATCGCGCGTAAAATATTTTGCAACCTTAGGGAAAGGATGATATATGCATTTGGCACCTGCTCGTGAAATATACCTCTGTCTGGCTTATGTGCGGTATTGGGGGTTGGTGGGGATTGTGTATTTCGACGCGCGTCAGTGCTCCATAAAGGGCATGCTCTCGATTCGCAAGATATGGAATGAAGACGATGACAAATTCTGAATGGGGGTCGCAGGAAGTAAGGGGTAGTATCTCTCAGCTGTATACTGAGAACTCGTAGGGCGAAGGGGCTGAGCCGAGACTGATTTATTGAAAAAATCCGGCACTGCTGCTTGAGCTGTGTGTGTGTGTGTGTGTGTGTGTGTGTGTGTGCGCGTGTGTGTGTGTGTGTGCGTACGTGTGTGTGTGTGTGTGTGTGTGTGTGTGTGTGTGTGCGCGTGTGTGTGTGTGTGTGCGTACGTGTGTGTGTGTGTGTGTGTGTGTGTGTGTGTGTGTGTGTGTGTGTGTGTGTGTGTGCAGCTGCTGTGCCACTGCCGTTTGTCTGACCTGCCTGTGTGCTCCCTGTGCGCAGCAATGGCAGTTTTATTTGAAAGACGTCGTGTGCAAGGTGCTCGCCTCCGGCTCTGGAACTCTGTCACAAGCGCCCGAGGTGCGCGCGGACAAGCTGGTGATGGTGTGCATGGCAGATAACCTGCTGAACAAGGACGATGCGGGCACCGGGAAGGGGAATAACAAGAAGAAGAAGAAGAAAAGGGCGAGGAATGAGGATGACGACTGAGCAACTCGCGAGGCCTTGCTTGTGCCCAGGTGTGCTTGTTTACTGTTGTTTCGAGGAAAAAGGGAAGGGGAGAGGAGATAATTGGGGGCGGGGGGGGGGGGGGGGGGGGGGGGTAGAGTGGTGTAGGGCTTGGAGCGACGGATCGGCATTCAAGCAGGAGTTCATAGGCGGACACAGCCATACAGACGCAGTTCACAAGTGCGCGGAATGAGAGGGCATGACTGATTGAGCACGCTATGGCCGAAGGAAATGCCCACTTTATTTGTAGAATAATTTCCACATTCATTCCACCTCTCCATATCGCACGCGCGCTCGCGCACACACTCACATGCGCGACCGTCAACGAAAAGAAAAGTACGAATCGGAACGCCCCAAGCACCCGTGTGCATATGTATGCAGAGACACTTGCGCACGCTCAGACTAGTTGAAAAAATGTACATAATACTTGTAACACCTTTCACTCCAATGTGCACGTGAACGCACAAATGCATATACAAGCATACACACACACACACACGATTGTAACGTGGAAGAAAGTCAGTTGCACGGCAGCGTGTTTCCTCGATGGGTGCTCTTTTGCAATGGTGTACAACCTCATGATATCGGAAACAAAAACCTCAAATCATTCAGTCTCGAACCAGCAAAAAGAAACCGAAATCAAGTACAGAATAAAAATCAATTACATTGTCGAACTTCTACAGATAACGCGGCTTCGGAAGTCGCTTGTGGAGCTCTTCGGGGACACAAGTACAAACCCAGCGACGTATCTCGCACTCTGCCTCTGCAATCAGTGGCATTCTCATCAACGACAATACTTTCTGAATATAATTTTGGCCATGCGCGGAAATCACGCCGCCTTGCGATCGTCGGCTCCGTCGAGATCGCCCTCCGCCGCAACCGCCTGCTGATAGTTTTTTTGCCCCAGCATAGGCAGCATCATAGCGGCCGAAACGACGCACATACCGATAAGCACCATAAAATACTTGTCCCACCCGCCGGGCGTCTGCACGATTTGCGACAGCGGCAGCCCGCTGCATGCGGCGCCCATGTAGCTCACAAACCCTACGAAACCCTGGCTCGTCGCGATCGCGCGCTTCGGCACAATCTCCGCCGCGCTCATCGCGACGAGCAACTGCGGGCCGTAAATAAAATGGCCGACGCCAAAGAGGAGTAACCAATGGCCGGCGCTGGAGGCAAAAAATCCCCCGGTGGGGCTCTGCCAAAACATGAGAATACAGACGGCGGTCATAAGGAGGTAAAAAAGGACGACGACGTTTCGCTTTCCCACCGCGCCGGCGCCTTTTGGCGCGCGTCGGACGAGCCAATCGCTAAGCGGCCCGGCGGTAAGGTTCCCGAGGAGGCCGCCGAGTTCGAGTCCGCTCACGCGGGCCGCCGCCTCCGCCGCCGTCGCCACCCCGCGCTCTTCGAGCAGGTAAAAGTGGCTCCAGTTGACGATGCCCTGTCGTATGGCGTAAATGACAAAGTACGTCGCCGCCAGTATCCACATTGCCGGCCGACTCAGAACCTCGCCCAGTGCCGCCCTCGCCCCCGACGCCTTCCCACTAGCCTCCTTCTCCGCCTCCTGTCATTCCAAAGCCACAAGAGAAGCCGAAGTCATGGATATTTCAAATCAATGCGCTGAATTGATTCCAATCCATCCAACCCCCAAAAGTCCGAAACAGCACCATGCTATCGAATGGGGCACAACAGGTATACTGAGCAATGTCAAAAAAATGTTGTTCCATCTATTTTGTAAAATGCACATCTACATAATGTACGTAATTGACACATATAATACAACTCGCAGTTACCCGCACAGAGAAAACATAGGCTTTTCATAGGGTTTACATGTAAATTTAGGGTTACAACTTGATGCTTATGATATATTTAGGGTTTTTGTGATACGAAAATCATCATTTGGTTTCCTCTCTCTGTCGCGTGGCCCCGAAATATCAAACTTAATTGGCATCGATAGTTTCAACTTCACTGAAAGGCAGAAAGAGACACAATTAAGGTCTCTGACACACGAAAATCTCCTCCAAATCAGCTCCTGTACGGAGTTTCATTTCCAGTACGTGCACTGGAATACATGTGAAATTTTAGATGTATTCAGAAAAAGGGAGAAAACTGTTCGGAAACCAAGCGAAACCATCACGGACAAACCAAAAGTACCCTTCTCTGACTGCCATAAACAACAAAATGGGTCAATTTTGGCAAAACAACAATGTTCACATGTAAATCAGAACTTACTTGGGATAGGTCAGTAACTTCTTCTGCCTTTTTATAAGAAAGACAACAAGCGGGGGCGCATGCAGGTGGTGGACATGCCACGTGGACTTAACGAATACGGGTTTGTAGTTCATAACTGAGAGAAACAAATAACCACTCTGCGAAATGCAAAATATGATTTCTGGTGTTGTATGTTATATATCCAGAACGATCAACACCGGAGGCAACGTCAAAGGTATGGTCGTTTAAACAAGTGTAATGGTTGCATATTAAATGGAAACTTGGCTGTTACTGGAGGCAGTGGCCACGAGGAAAGCGATGCCTGATAAATATTTTAAATTGCAGGCAAACAGTGATTTAAAAATCATTATGGAATATGCGCAATTTCGATTTGTAACGCACCTTTTTCGACTGCGCCGGCTCAGGTATGCCCGCGACCGCGTGGGCGGAGGGTAAGCCCAGGAGCTTGGGGTCGTCACGGATGAGGGTGTACACAAGCAGGCCCACCGAGATGCCGATCGCCCCCGGCACGATCATCCCCCAACGCCACCCAAACGCCGTCGCCGCGCCCGCCGCGACCAGCGGGATGAGAAACCCGCCTATGTTATGGCTCGCGTTCCACATGCTCCACCATGTCCCGCGCGTGGTGGTGGGGAACCAGTTGGCGAGGATCTTGGCGCAGGGTGGCGCGCCGAAGCCCTGTTGGAATATTTACGGCAACGCCGGCATGTAACGCGTAAACGAGACACTGTGCGACTTCATAATTCACTATAATGTGCGCACTACAATTCACATAAGCCACATTCATATATTCGCCCACCCTTCGCCTCCGATCTCAATATTCCAGTGCTATCAAGCTGTAATGGATATCGGTGATGAAAATGCGACGTATAATTTTGTAAGTTGTGTGAGAGGAGCTAGGACAGATTTACGTCGGAATTTACGGCGATAGGGGAGACGAGCGAGACGTACCTGGAAGAGGCCGTTGAGAGCCCAGCACATAGCAAACCACGACAGGGAGGAGCCACAGCCGAAGCCAATGTTGATGGTACCGGTGATAAGCAGGCCGAGGGCGTGGATGGTGCGCGCGTCGGTGGCGTCGCCCAAAACGCCGCCAGCAAACTTTGAAAAGGCGTAAAAAACAGGAAAGACGGTCGTAATTGCCCCGAGGCTGGTCATATCGAGGCCCAGGCTTGCGTCCTGGAGGAGGAGAGGGGAGACGTAGGTGAAGGATAGCCGCGTGAAATAGTAAGTGGCGTAACCCACGACGATGCCTGCGAAAGTGAGAGCCCGCCGTCTTGCGTATTCCCCTTTCACTGACTCGCTTACATCACCCGTTGCCATGTCGCCTCGCGGCGGCTCCGCCTCGCTCGATACTGACGCCGCCCAAACCCGGACACTGCCACGACTCGACACCGTAACGTGAAACAGTCCCTTTCTGTCTTGGGTTGACGGTTGACCAGCGAGGGTCGATGCAGGCGACGCAACCCTGGTGTGCTGGGATGCGGCGGCTCGTTTCGGAGCCACCCTCGTCTTTAAATGCGTACCGTTGGACCCACCAGCTACCTGCAATGACCGATAGCGCAGTGTTAAATTCAACGCCGCCATAACCGAGACGCTTGAAGACTTTCCGGGCCAAAACGGTAGATAGGAAGCGAGGTTTTCTCTGGGAAGTACACTCCAGTGGGGGCGGTGAGGTGTGCGACTGCATTATTCGCGCATCCGCCCAATTGTCCGAAACCTAATTTCCCATCTCTTATATTGCAGGCGGCGGCAGGATGGGCCGTTTTATGCCACGTGTTTCGTAGGAAGGCCTAGTGTGTGTTTCTGATCGAAGTTTTCATCAAAAGGTAAATGAAAAGTGATCCAATTTAATGTACGTCAAAATCAGTATATGTACAATAACGGATGTCGATAATCTGTTCATAATTCGACGGCGTGTGATATTCGAAGGAAGCGCACCTCCAGAAGTTTCGTCCACTGCCGCCTCGGCCGAAGCTATGCTCTGTTCCAAATGACCGGCGCGTTCCACATACTCATCAATACCATAGTTCATCGCTGTGACCCCTCAGCACGCCCGGTCCGTGTCGATAAGCGCAGATTACGTTGGTAGTAAACACTGAGTCGCTGTGCTAGTTCCGCGACTGTTCACTGGTCAAGGTTTCGGTAATCCAAATCTGGTCGTCAATTCTCTTATCGTCTAAGTACCCTCGCTCTGCTCGGAGGTGAGGTATTCATAAGGGCATTAGTAGCTCGACACCCAAAAATGTGCGGATGATTGCCTAACTGCTGGCGAATCACTCGTCCGCGCCATCTCAGGGCGAATTCATTGATTAAATAATTCACAACAGCTGTTAATACTTGGCGGCGTGTGCTCCAGGTGAGATTACAACTCATACCCAAATGAATTGTCCGTACAAACCAAGTCACATACTCACTTTAACTAGGGCGCTAGTCGTAGAACCACTGGGGGCTGGGGGCGGGTGGAGGTGTGGCGCCAGGGGAGGTGTAGTCGCCCGCCCAGCGGTGTTCCGTCCGTATGGTGGACGTTTCATAAGCCCCGACCCTGTTCACCGCGACCGCTGCGCTGTCACCGTGGCGAGAGCCCTGTGCGTAGTCGACAGTCGAAGGACTTTTCAGGCCAACTGTGCTGCCGGGTGCTAAGGGTGGTAATGGGCTAAAGTCTCGGGCGCCAAGCTTTCGCGCGCCCTCCATCAGGCTACGCCAGGAAGCGTCGTTGTCGTAGTCGCTGGCGGAAGAGTATCGGTACGTTGGGTTGCTGAGAAAGCGGACGTCGCTGGCATCCGACGCGACTGGATGCCTGCCTTCCGCCTTAGCCGAAATTGCGTGATTGAGGTCGCCCACCGGCGTGATGCCTGAACCTGGCGCAGACATACGTGCTCCTGGGGTTAGCAGTCGGCAGTTTTTTAAATAATAACAATTGTTCGCCCAATATCGTGTTTTTAGCCTGGCTTGGTAGTGCTTCTTGTGAGCACGTTTGAATTTGTATTAAGAAGGGTCGTTATTACTCGATAAGCTTTATCGATTTTTATGTTTTTAGAATCGATTTACCGCAACCTAGAAAAACCGTGAAAGCCGACAGAAGTCCTACCCGGGTACCTGTACTTGTGTCAGATTCCTCTATCGTTAATAATATAAATTGCCTACCTGTACCGTAGTGATCGTTTTTCTTCCAAAATCCAAATTTTTGGGTTGTCTACGGTCTTCCTTGGAATCGTTTTTCCAGGAATCCACGTTTCGATCAATACAGGGGAGTGGTCCAAGAATAATGCGTGAGCATTATAAAATAAATATGTACTGCAGGCAAAAAAGTGTATTTATTTCTCGAAATTGAGCAGAGGGCATAGGTCAATTAATCCTTCAGTTCCGCTCTGGCAGATGGCCAGGAAAAATTGTAAACACATCTCGCCAACACACCCACCATTGCCCTCACTTCACTGCAGCACAGTGGTCGACAACAAACTGTCATGGACGAGTGCGTGGTACCCATGGATAACGCTATGAACAAAAGCCGCGGAGCAAGTTAATCCGTGGTTTTAATTAACTTCCCATAAAAAAAACCCAAAACCCGCCGATAACATAACGACTCACACAGTATCGACGCAACGCTCACCTGACGGTCCAGCTGCTGTTCCGCTGGTTTCGCTCGGACGGCGCGCTAGCGAAGAGTACATTAGTCCAAGACTGCCCAACGGAACGTCCGACGGGGGGCGGGGCGGCGGGATATCCAGGCTGGTACCCGGGTCCCCGTAAATTCCGGGAGCGACGGACGCGGACGTGTTTGCTGTGGCGGCGGCGTACATGCTCAGCTGAAATCGGTCCTCTGCCTCACCTGCCTCCGACGGGGCGGCGCTATCGGCGAAGGTAGGGGTGCTTGCTGTCGGTATGGAGAAGGCGCTCACGGGGGATGGAGACGGCTCCGCTTCCTGCTTACAAAACAAATACATATATACTGAACGCGTTGCCAAATTAATAAAAAACTAAAAAATGATGCCGCACTCGGGAGGCCATACATCCTCGCAATTATGAATGAAATAGTTGCGCAACGACGATCGATACACGGCGACAAAAAATGCGCCGCGTAAGATTCGCGAGTCCGTGAAAATATACGAAATAATTAAGCAATTCATTCTTGTTGCTTTAAATTGTCAAACGATTTCGATGCATACAGCCACTAAGGACCACACAGAAAAGGAAAAGCAAGCTAGCAAAGATACAATTCCTTCCTGTAATGCTAACGTGTGTGTGTGTGTGTGCGCGCGCGCGCAAGTGTGTGTTTGTGGAAATGGCGTTATGGGTCAGAAAATGCATGTGGATGAAAGCACATTATCATGCTTACAAATTCTTATTTATCAGTGTGCATGTTGGTGTGTTTGTCTGTCCGTTGTTAGCTCATAGAATCATTCGACTCAGAATTACAAATGAGACATCGTGGTTTGGAAATACATGTGGATGAAATATCATAAACCCTAAACCCGAACTTCTAGGGTTAATATTAAAAACATTCTCGAAAAAGTACTGCACAATGGTACGGGAACGACTACGGGGTAGTACTTTCATATTTATCAATATATCAAGCAAGGATGAGGATGAATTACTACTAACTTCTTTGGTTTAGGGTTAGTGACAGATATCATCTCAAGTACAACGAAATCAAAAATGTTTCGTCTTTAAGTACTGCGCATTGCTACCATAATAGAATAGGAAATTTATTTACAAAACTTGTACAAGATTAAATTCAATTTAATGAACGATCAGAATCAGAACATCAAGGTTACAGCAGAAAATATCATTCGTCAAGCACGACTATCGGCTGCAAGCAATCCTTACTCGCTCGAACAATATAACACAAGGGAAACCCCAGCGCCCATCAGCAGACATATATCCAGACACGCAAACCATAAAAATTGCGCAATCATCAAATATGTATCATCCTACGATGGCAAGATCTTGCTGCGAAACAGTTTCCCATTACACACGCACACATTTCATCAGTCGATAGCCAAACTAAGAGTAAAATGCATTTTTGATAGTCAAGAATTGACATCGGAAAAATTACTTAACAAACATCGTGAGTTACCTAACAGTAATACAACATTACTGGCGATTGAATTCAATCCGCACCTTTTGCTCACGAGCGGACGCGCGGATGGCTTCGTTTTCGGCCCTCAGTCGCGCCTCCCGATTGCTGGCCTCCTCTAATCGTCGCTTCAGCTCGGCGACCTCGACGCTGTTCGGAGCCATCGACCCCTCCGATTTCGCCGCTGCCGCCGACGTCTCTTGTGTCCGCAAATGCGATGCCTCCGCTTGAGCTTGCTGCAACGCTCGTCGTAGCTGAGACAATTCATCGACCGTCGCACTGCGAATTGAAAAATAAAAATCAATAAATAGGCAAATAAACGCGGTAAAACATTGATTGGTTATTCGTTGAAATTAGCTGCGGATAGATCTTCATGAATAATAAAAAAACGTTAATCTAAATGTGCGCTGACCTGTCGGTGGAATTATGCGCTGCACGGGCTGTTAGACTTTTTAGCTTGGATTGCGCGGCCGACAGCTGCGAGTGCGCCTCCTCGAGCTCGCGCGTCTTTCGCAGCAGCGCAACGCGGACCTGCAAACAACGACACGTATATTGGCCGCTCGTAAGCGATCAATGTCCAAATTTACGAGCCCGAAACAAACACATTTTCATCATCGACTACGTTTCTTATCGAAGTGTGAAAATAAGATGACATGATACGAAATTGGTACATGGGAATTGCTAAGATTGTTTTAGTTACAATTTCGTTTGACAAACGACTTCAATTAGTAAGTTTTTTTGACACAGGGATAAAATTGCCCGGGCGCCCTCGCAGTTTTTTTTTTTTTTTTGCGCCCTCGCAGTATCTGGGACTGTCACAAACAAGGACACTACTAGCTGTCGCAATTTTCGAGTCAACCGCAGGGGAAGCAGAATTAAATTAGCAGTCAATAAATCTTTTTATGGACAATTGATTGAAAGCGACAGAGTTTCTCGCCATTCAGAAAAACGGAAATGTAGGAAGAAACCACCAGCCCTTGCCACCGGCGACAAGCATGCCCAAAGCACAAAAAGGATATCAACAAATACAGCAAAAATATTGTGCTATACAAATTTTAGCAATTTTAGCATACGGCAGCACGGATAAAGCAGGAAGAAAATTACCTCCCGGTATGAGCAAAGAACTAATATGCAATAAGTGCAAGGACAATTACAAAAAGTGACGCGCAACGTAGGGATAATCTGCAAACATCACCTCTTCTGCGTCGCCCTCCACGTCCTGCAGCTCCCGCTTCAGCGCCTGGCCCTGTTCTACCGCGCCGCGCAGCTCTCGGTCCATCTTCCCCACCCGCCCCTCAAAGGCCGCCAGCTGAACGTCGCATTCCGATAAACGTCCTCGCAGCTCCTCGACCAAGGCCTTTAGGCGGCGAAGAACGTATTCACTTCAATTTCCCGAAAATGTCAATTTTTAGGGCAATCGCAGCCAAAGTTGGACATACGACACTCTAAACTCGAATAGATAAAAACAAAATCTGCAGCACTCGCTTTTGCCGCAAATCAAAACAAGGGCTCCCTCACAAACACCACGACGTTCGTCGACGTAACCGCCTTGAAACAAAAAACATCGTCTAATGAAAATCAAAACCAAAACCCCGAGGCCCCTGCTACGAACTAGCCGATGACTCAACGATCCGGGGACGTGACCTTGCGCGGCGAAATTAAGTATCAGAACAGCTGTCAACACGACGTTTTCTAATTATTTCATACTACGTGATGTGTAGAGACAGTGTTGGCGGAATATGGCGACAAAGGTTAATCTGTGCTTACGTCTTTGTTCCGCAAGTCGGCCTGCATTCGGGCGGTCTGTTCCGTAAGCTCCTCCACCCGCTGCGCGTCGTGGCCGCGAGCCTCGGTTGCCTCCGACACCGCGGAACGAAGCTCCAGAACGGTCGCCTCCGCCGCGAGCCGTTGCCGTCTTTCCTCCTCCAACGGCCCTTCCAACGCTCGCATCCTAAACTCCGCAGTCTCGAGGCTCCTTCGCATCTCCTGCTTGGCCTAAGCACCAAACAATATAATGAAATAATTTCCTATTGTATCTCTGGCTGAGTATCGACATTCGCACGATGAGGTAGCCATGATCTAAAACTTGATTCGGAAAAAATTGCGATACGTTATGTCGAAGCAGATAATTGTCCTTGGCAGCCGATAACAGATCATATATGCTTTGACGGGCTTCTAACTCTCCTGGAACGGAGGGGCTATTGTTCTTTGTATATGAAGCTTTGGAGATCAGCAAACAGCAAAACAAATTCATGATTGGTAACAAGTCCCATGATGTTCCGTGAAAAAACAGAGTCTCGAAACATGAAAATTGACAGACAGTCTGAGCTCAACCGGGATATGGCCCTTTCTGTACTGGGCTATTGGACGTCTGAACATGTTCCCGGGTGTAATGAAATATTTGAACTTCAACGGATTACGGCATCCATACCGGGGAAGGTACCTGGTAGTTTCCCGATAAATGGATACAGCTATAACAGACTACAACGGCACAAGCACGTCTTTAGTGTTAAGGGTTACTCTCTCTCTCTCTGGAAAGCTGCACAGATGTTGTGAAAGTTACACGAAAACACTTTATGGAACTTTGACAAGTTTGCAGAGTTACAGGTCAATGAGAAACAGGGAGCAGGTCATGCGTGCTCTTCAATGATATAACCTACCGAGTTGACAGTATGGTCGCGGTCTTGCTCAGCTCGCGCCAGCCGGGCCCGAAGATCTTCAGCCTCGGCACGCGCGGTGTCCAATGCCGACTGCAGGTCTCGAGCGGACAGCGCAGCTGCGGTCGCGGCATCCTCTGCCGATTTGCACGTGGCCTGCAGACCGTTTCGTTATTCTCTATGAGCCCGCCGCCCATACGCATTCAGTGTTGTATATCAAAAGACTTACGACGCCTTCACTCATGAAAGATTTAAGGGTCATATAGTAATATAGTGGCTTAAGTTTCAAACGCCATACTCAAGAACCTGCAGCTCCGCTTCAATTGCCGTCATATCTTGCCGCAACTTGGTCGCCTCGCCCTCCGCAGCGCTCTTCTCACGCACAGCAGCAGTTGCTTCGGCGGCAAACTCCCGACCTTGCGCCTCCGCTAGCGCCTGAAAAAGTAAATCGGCGATAGTTTCATGAAACCGGACACAAGTGACTAGTCACATTCAGTAAATGCGTAGAACAGCTATTCCAGCATATGTTCTCAGGGAATAGCCAACCACAAATCGATAGGAAACGGCTACACAGTCACGTGTAAATCGAACCTAGCACCAATTAAGAAACGAAACGGCAATTCGGTTTTGGACGGTTTCCTTCATGAGTAGCAAATTGATCAGCTATAGAAAGGGAATATAGTATAACCCGCGACCGCAGCACCTTCTCGGCTTTGAGCTCTTCTACCCGTCGTTCTTGGTCGGTCAGCATATTCTGCTGTCGCTCGATTTGCTCCTTGTGCCAGGCTACCTTCTCATTCAGGATGCCCATCTCGCTGCTCTGTTCACCGAAAGGCAGGTGTGTCAGCCACAAACGATAGAAGTATTCACTTAGTATCAAAGCTAGCCGAGGCTATCACATAAGAGTGACTTTGTGAATCGACAAAGTAATTCCACACTAGGACACATTGAACACAGGAGTTGAGAATTTAAATTTCTACCCTAGTAAACATACAATATTCATTGTAGGCTAATCATAGATAATCAACTACAGTATCCCGAGAAACTCAAAAGCGATGATGACGAGATTCTGTTACAGCGGAAGCGAAACAACGACGTATGGGATTACCTTGAGGCGGAGCTCCTCCTGCAGGCGAACCTTATCAAGCTTCGCCGTGCTTTCTTGCTCAATCACACGACGCTCCCCAGCTCTGAGTTCCTCTTCCAGTCGTCGCACCATATCGACAGTCTGCTGCAGTTCCGCCTCCAGATGCCCCGCGCGAACCTGAGTAGCACCAAGCTCTCCGGCAGCTGCCTTCGCTGCCGCTAGCTCTCCTGCAGCTGACTCGGCGTCACGAGCGTGCTTGGTCGACTCGGCCTGAAGAGCCGCCAACCGGGCTGTTAGTCCCTCCTTCTCTGAGACCTCATTCGAAAGGTTCTTCGAAATTTCCGCAATCTCGTCCTGCAGCCGCGATATCGTCCTTGCGGTCTCGGACTCGGCAAGTTGAGCGTCGGACACGGCGTTGGATAACTCTAGCTCCCGTGCCGCCAGCTCTTCCTGTGTCGCCTGCAGTTTGTTCTTCTGCACCTCGCGCGCCTCCTACCGATCGAAAGCAACAGCTGGCCGATAAACATTGGTGTCGCATTTTTTCTTGCGAAACAAATGAACAAACAGAAGAAAACTTACAACCGACCTAAATATTTCAACTCTGTGGATAGTGTCGTTGTCACTCAGACACCAATGCAGCTGAGTGACATTTAAAAAAATTGACAGAAGAATTTAAATGAGACGGGCGACCATTGACCTGCTCATCCTGCAGCTGCCTCAGACGTTGTTCAGCCAGAATACGAGACTCTTCTCCACGTCGAGCCGATTCCCTCAGCTCCACAATTCCTCCCTCGAGCGACTACAGCAGTCGCATAAAGATAAGACATCAAAATTCAGCAACGAGGGTTGGCGCAGCTGCTTGTTACTTTCGGCCGCCGTAGTTGTAATGCCACCGCGACATATGCATGGTCGCGACAATGGAAATTCACAAAACACACACATTTGCCCTCTTTTCGAGTATTTAAAGCTCGTCATATAACAAAGCGCGTGTGCTTTAAAAATAATCCCAAATGACACCCTCTGCCATGAACACTAATATAATATGTAATGACCAAATTAAGGCAGGTGACACTCACAGCAGTTCGCTGCTCGAGCTCTTCCACGCGGCGTGCGGCTTGCGTGGCCGCTCGCTCTGCGCTGCTCCGTAGGACCCCCATCTCATCCTCGCTCTCCGACAGCTGTCTCCGAAGGGCCTCTACCTCCTGGCGTGTCGTTTCGACTTCTTCCTCCGCCTCACGCGTGGCCGCCTGCGCTTCTTCCACCTGTAGAAGCATTCAATAAAACACTCGCGCAGGGTTAACTCGCAGATTAATATCCAGACAGTCCCGTCCCTTGACAACACGGTCCGAAGCAAAAACCGCAAACTTTAAACCTCCCAAAACCGAAAGACGAAACTAACGGAGGAAGGGCCCGTGACGATATAAAATGAATGGCAAGTCCGGCGTTGGAATATTCACAAACTTGTCGTAATGATCTCCAACCTATGAGTATAAAAATTGCTTAAGAAGTATTTGTCCTACAATATGGGAACTACAAAATGGCTGATGCAGAAAAAAAATGTTGTCTATATGCGGCGACAGTCATAGATACCGCACCGTCTTCCGCTTTACGTTTTCGTCCTGTGTCAAGTGGGTGATGACGTTCCGCCCGCAGCTCTTACCTGTGCTTGAGCTCGTCTTTGCGTCTCGGCCAAAGACGAACGCAGTCGTTCCTGAGCTTCCTCCACTCCCTCCGTCGCCGCCGATTGAGCATCAAGCAGCTGCGCCTGAGCTCGACTCGCCTCTGCCTGTACTTCCTCTAGCATTGCCGACTTATCTGAAACATCCCGCTCCAAATGTGACACCTGCGCAGGGTTACACATGTTCACGAGTGCTTCACTCCAACTATCCGGGATAAGTTCATGGACGATACAACGCACAATATGACTCGTAAACTCGCTAGTTTGGGCTTGAAATGCGATCCGGCAGTCTTTACGGGACGCATTATCAAAAGAATCAAGACCCACTAATGGAAATAAAACCAACGTCCGAGCGCCAATGAGATGAGCAGCGTACCTTGAGCCGTGTGCACCACGATCCTTACTGAACTTTTAAAAATAGCATTAACGAAAGAGAATTGGGTTACAAAGCAATTCCACATGACGGATGGGGTGCATCGCTATAGGCCGCATTGTTTCGAGTAGCTCATCAGGATTTAAATATGTTCACGTGCTGTTAACGAAAAGCAGCGGTAGAGGAAACCGCGAAAAACTTGCACATAAGTAGCTCACAACATCACTTTAAAGCGGTGGGTCGCGGCTGGGTTGCACCTTTGCGTTCAGCTTCGCAATGTGAGCCTTGAATGATGCAGTATTTTGCTCTAGCTCCGCTTCAGCGTCCGCCAAACGCGCCTCAGCTGCGGTTAGGCGCTCGGCGAGTGACTCGGCTCGATCTGTCGCCGCTCGGCCGGTAGCCTCCACCGCGGCTTTTGTCGTTTGAAGCTCTCGGCACTCTCTGGACAGCTGGTCCACCTGAAATCGGACAACCATCATCCTGACTATTTCAGAGAAAGGTCACCCGATAAACTAGTCAGACCAGAAACGAAGTTATGGCGGGCCAAAATCGCAAAGCCAACTATACACTGCAAAATTCCCCCTTCGACACCCTCCATATTCTTTCACACCCATTCCAAGAACCGTATTCATATTGTTATGCACATTGCACAACTTAAAACGTTCCTGGGCTGTCAAAAGAAAAGCGACTTCGGCATGAAAGAGAAGATAACATAAAGTGAAGAAACTTCTTGCCATGCTGGCTTTCATACAGGGAAATGACAGATATTATATGCAAGTTGCAATGCTTTGGTATGAATGGCCAAGGTCACCAAATCCGACATACACATTCATCTACATACGCGTAGAGTCAGAGAAAAAGAGCGGTTCAATTAGATAAAGCCCGTGAATAAAAGCAACGGAAGAAAGAATTATTAATCGATCCACAATTGTAAAATAACGATTATTCCCGTCGGTAGGCATATTTTTTTGTGAATTAGCGATAGACCGATCGCTGAGGTTCGGGGTAGGGCTACTCACCTCC